>JALIZH010027817.1:0-196307 GCA_030522465.1 Rhipicephalus appendiculatus
TTGTCCAATACACATAATGGTGGTAATTAACAGAGGTAAAAATGTAACAGTGTCATTGTCTTAGATGCCACAATTCCCAAGGAAGAATTCGCGTTACTTATTCCATGCGGCTCTGAGAACCCATATGCTTCAAAGCAAGTTGTCTGAACGTTCATGTAAACAAGAGAAGGGAGGCGTTAGCGACGGCGTTTAAACCGGATTCAATGTTGTCCGGAAAGGGCAGCGCACGATGTGGCGATGCGTGCGCATTCGCGCCTTCCGTACGGTGTCCGAGACCGTACGAACGGAATAGGCCAAGCTATTTTTCGCATCTTTATTGGGGTCTTTCCAAGCAGGAGATTTTCGGTTATGGTAGAGAGAGAGAGAGAGATAAAGAGAAGAGGAAGGCAGGGACGGTTATGGTAGAATTTGTCAGTTTGATAATATGCATTGTTTCACACATGTTATGAGATCAAGACAACTGACAATTTTTTGAGGTGGCTGTACGTCGCCGCCGTTGTACGAAGCAACACAGCTCAGTGTCAACGAAATCAGGAATTTCTGTGATGAATCACTTGACGTAAAATGTTTTACGAAAATGATTTTCGTCTGTGACTACTGTTCGAATAGGAACCCTCGATAGTAAGTGAGCTTACAGACGGATTTGTCGCGTGCGTCACTCTCGGTTCCCGCGTTCAGGGTGAAACAATATATACATTGAGTTTCATTATATTACTAGGAAGTCAGTGTTCGCTCTGCGAACGAAACAAAAATTCAAACGCAACATGTATTGTCTAACACGGCTCCTCCATAACAATAGTTTATCTTGATGACGCTATTCCTTTTTCAAAACAACATTCGTCAATGACCCCTCGGCTAACAAAAGAAACATTCAATTGCAAACATACAATCAGTCACAGAAATTCACTATACCAAGAGTTTATTTTGATGACGGTATTACTTTTTTTAAACGAACATAACTTAAACCTTTAAGACATGATAGCCTTTCTGTTTTTCAGCCATATATAGTGACAGTTAATCTTTAAACTATTGTGAGAAGTTTAGTGAGAATCTTTCCCGTCTTACGATTGACCGCAATTGAAAATCTTCTAGGGGGAGCTTATTTTTAATGAAAGATCGATTTGGATTTTCAGGAAGGATACTACTAACGTGTCAACGTCCAGTGATACCTTTCACTTGAGACTTAAATAGCCGGAGTAAAAGAAAGGGCGATTCGAAGTGAGAAGGAATAGTCAGCGTCAGTGTTGATGTAACGTGGTGGGAGGGCTATAAAGCTACTTCGTCTGTTTAAAACTGAAAAGCCTGATACCCGATTTATGCACTGGCACTCACTTAACTTTAGCAATGGCCACTCTACGAAAGTTTCACTGCAGTTCCCCCTTTTCCCTCACCGATTGGCTGAGTCCAAAGGAAAATGAGCGGCACAATGGATTCAAACTTTAAAACGTAGCGACGAAGTGCTGCTCACAATAGCCTGCCTTTTGTTCGCTGACTTCCGTGGGTAAATATTGGAAGTAAAGAGTTTTTAGGCCGCCAATAATGCGAAAAGCATGGTAGGCCGTAACAATGTACATTAGGCAGCGCAGGTCCCCAGGTGGGCGTACGCCTAGAAATGAAAGTACCTGGTCTGTGAAGCCATCTACGATTGGTTGCACTGTTCACAAGTTAGAAAAAATTATAAAAAGTCAGCGACATTTCAGCGCTAATATAGACAACTAATAGTGTACACCGGTAGAAGGTCGCCTGATCATCTACAAGCACGCCTTCACTTTTCAGCCGTGAGAAGTGCCAGAAGTAATTTTGAGGAAGAAATGAATATATAAGTCTACTTTTAATGAAAAAACAGCGTTCATTTCAGACAATACAATAAACCACCCTTCTATTAGGGGGGGTTATGTCAATTTGTGTTCTGAGTGGTTGTCGGTCTCTTTAACGGTCCAAGAGGGCAGCAACTGCTGACCTCTGGCAAGTGTAAATATGGAGAGACCTAAACTCAATCTATACCGCTTCTGTAAACTCTGAAGGAATGGAGTGCTTTATTGTTCCTATGTACCAACACATCCACAAGCATGTTGGTTTTTAATCTGCTTCGTTGTATGGTGGATTAACTCGAATTACTTGATGGTTTAACTATTTTCTTACCACAGGCGAGCTGAGCTCATCGACACGGTTTCTACTGCTCGCACCAAAGAGAAGCTGGGCTCGTTCATCCTGAACCAAGCATTCGGGGGGCACCACAGTTAAGCTACCCTGATTCATTTAGTCGGTTTCTCTCTGGTTTCAACAGATGGCGTAGTAAAAAAATTAAATGCACTGAAAACGTGCATTTTAGTCCTGGAAGAACTCCATTTTGGCAACTGTAGTTAGACAATGTTACTGTGCACAGGAACATGCTGGCAACAACTTCGTTCAGAAAAAAAATGTGCTTTTTGCTGTAGTCTTATGAAATGAAGTGCAGTTCTTTTCTCAGTACGGCGGTGACTACAGAAAGCAGCACAGTTTCTCTAAACTGTTGGATTCTGATGACGATCCCGCCGGTAACGTATTGGCAGTGGACGCCGTTAGATGGGTGTAAGCAAATGCTCACCGGCATTTCGAAGCTAGGCATTTGCTGAAGGACTCTCTAATCTCTGCAATTTACTTTTCAATTTTCAAAATGAGATTTTCTACACTGAAGGCTGGAAAAGTTAGGGCACTTTCCGTGGTGCAGTGCAGTGAAGCTAATCGTCTGCACATTCTCACATGCACAAAAAAAGTGTCGCGTGTATCGTGCAAATAAAGAGCCTTTGAATAATTTTTAGTTGTTTTAAGACACTTAGAATCAGTCAGCCAAAAAAGCGGCAATTTTGCATTGTTTTTGGAAAAAAAGACTGTAGGCAAAGGGATAAATGGGTGTGAAAGCTTCCAAAGCAGCGCACTTAAGGAGACAAAAACAATCATCTACGTAACACAGAAAGTTTTCCCTGAAATGTTTGGTGGTTGAGATGAAATAAGTGACAGCACGATATCGCAGCCCCTAAATCGCCAGATATGCAGCAGTCATTGTGAAAAGGGCATTAATAGGCGAGTTGTGGGCTTTCATGTCAACAACGTCAGCAGGCATGGAAGTATGCAGTTATGGTTACTTATATTCCCATCGACATCACCACTGAAGTGTCCGCTGCTGCTCTCAACGCCGATCCAGCACTACAAGAAAGGTCTCAACTGGATGTTCTCGACTTGAAGAGGCTCTTCAGTGGGCAACATCTACGTGTGTTTTCAAAAGGCCATCTAAATGCAAGTTCAAGGCACGTCAATGGGACCCTCTGAAATTCCAAGGCACACCAACGGGGCCCTCTGTATTGGGGACCTCTACGAATCTGATAATACAATGGCTGGAAGATCATTCGGGTCGGGTTAAGATCCTTGTTGCCATGCTGTGCCACTAAAGCGTCGTGAGTCGTGTGACGACCTTTGCATGGTTTCTGTCTGGGCGGGAAGGCGGCGGCAGTGGCAGAAACGTGGCACATGTCCTGCTTAGCTCATTTAATACAGATATACCCAACAAATATTATGCCTTAAGGGCAAGTCTATGTCGCAAATAAAAAAAAAGAATTACAGATAGGGCGGTTGTCTGCGGTGCGCCACCGATTAGGAAACGTAGCGAATGGTCGGCCGAACAGTACAGGTCATAACTGAACAGGCACTGGCGAGGGAGCACAAGTTGGCTGACGAGCTTCTCTGGCTGCGACGTCCTGCGCGTACGTCAAGGGTGCAGCCTCCAGAGGTGGTGAACGAGTGAAAGGCAATGCGTCAGTTACCTCTTCTTGGATAACGTGCTTTATGGCTGGGGCCATATGATGCATCCATACTGGTTCCGGCGTGCTCAATGAAATGGAGAGCTGCCGAGCGACCTGCTCACGCAAGAACTGCTTTATGTGAACCAACATGTGATTCTGGTCTCCGAGAGTCAAGGCCGCAATCGAGTCACGCTGTTCCAGAGAGTGTCGTGTTAGGGCACGTTGCTTGCACAATTCGTCAAAACTGTGGCACAAGCTGACCACTTCGGCAAGAGTTACCTCCGTATTCAGAAACGCTCCTTGACTTGAACTTGACTTGAAACTGCCTTCAATGCAGCACAAACGCGTTTCGAACGCGCTGTTTTTAGCGGTGCCAATGCAGCACAAACGCGTTTCAAAGGCGCTGCCTTGAGGCGGTGGCAAGTCAAGTTCAAGTCAAGGAGCGTTTCTGAATACGGGGGTTAGTGGGTCCTTGGCTAACAACATTTGAAATGCGTCGTCGGCTATTCCCTTGGGTATCTGATATTGTCCGCTTCGAGCACCGATAGGTTCACACGTTCTCACAAGTCAACAACGTCTTCAATGTAGCTGGTGAAGGTCTCTCCTGGCTGTTGAGCACGCTCAGGAAGTCATTATTCTGCACGGAGCTTTCGTACAGCGGGGTGGACGAAGACTTGCGAAAAATGCCGTCTTGAACGAATCCCAGGTGCTAATATTGGATTCGTGATTCCGCAACCAGAGACTAGCGATGCCGGCCAAGTAAAAGCTTACATAGGTCAGCTTAGCCGCATCGTCCCACTTGTTCACTGCACTCACCTTGTGGTACATAGCCAGCCACTCCTCAACGTCTTGGTCGTCAGTGCCACTGAAGATCGATGGGTGACGCAGCGGAAATACGCCGGGATAAGCAGTGACAGGAATCTGGGAGGTACCTTGGCTGGAGGGTTCTTCCGGCATTCTGGCACTGGAGGTTGTGGTAAATAGCCAGCCACTCCTCAATGTCTTGGCCGTCACTGCCGCTGAATATCGATGGGTGACGGAGCGGAAACAAACCGGGACAAGCAGTGGCAGGAATCTGGGAGGTACCTTGGGTGGAGGGTTCTTCCGGCATTGTGGCACTGGAGGTAAGGTGCGACTTCGTAGATCCAGCTTCGAGGACTACCCAGCACTTCCACCAAACGATAAGGGGGTTTATTAACAAAAACTAAGTGCCTGATTGCATAGGTGTCAGTCACTGTCACGCGCTCTCTCGGATCTTCGTCTTAGTCGTCTTCTACCTGCTCCTACTCGACACTGTCTCTCTTCCCCACTACGCCATCACTTCTTTCAGCCTGAAACCAATAATTTTTGTGTGCTATGTAAAAAATTGTATTTGTGTGATTAATCCTTCTGCTTTGGAAGCTTTCAAGTACATCTAAGCTTTCAAGCAGATTTCTTTCACTTCAGGGTGGAGATTGAGACAAACTGCAAGCTATTTTTCTTGAATGTATTGGTAAACAGGAATAATGGAGCGCTTTCTTTCAATGTTTACAGAAAGGAGTACACATTGCCTGGTATTTATCTCAAATATAATGTTGGTTCATTCCAAACATTGCAAAAGGTCAGTAGTTGCCTACCTCTTGGACCATTATAGTTATTCGCACAAAACCGCAAAAATCCGACTTTCTAAGTTTAGAGGAGGAGAACTTTTATTAAAACCAAGAAATTTCCTCAATTGCCGGAGGCGATGACGGCTAGTCGGCCAGGAGCCCCCTGCTCCTTAGCGGTTACCTCTACCCGCTTCATGACCCAGACCTGCTCGTTAGGGTTGGAGATGAGCGGCGGGGCCTACCCCTGCTGCGTCGCAGTAGTTTGCAAGCCCTGCGGGCTACGATGCACACGCATAGTCGGACAGCCCCAAAGTATGTGGAAGAGGTCGGCCCTAGGGGCTCGGACACAGGTTGCACTCAGGTGTAAATGTAGTGGGATAGATGTGAGAGTACAGAATTGGTGTGGAAAAAGGAGCCCATCTTGAGTTGCCTCCACATGAGCTCCTGCCGTTGCGTTAAGAGATTCGCGCCCAGGGGGGATAATGAAGTCTGGTCAATCTATAATGCTGTGTAATTTCGTGATACGTCACGATACGACCGCGTGTCGACCACCTAAATTCCTCTAACTTCATTCCCCATGTCCCATTTGGGTTGGGCCGTGGGCTCAGGAGGCGAAAGCTCGAGCCTGCTTGTGGGCGGCCTCATTACCAGGAGAAAAACCAAAAGAACTTCTCGACGAACAGTTAGACTCCTGCAGTCATGAAAACTGTGGAGCACCATTAATTCACCGCCTCCAGCTTGCCAGTGTCTGACAGAAGCAAAGTGTACCAATTCTTTACGTGCCAGGGTAAGCAAGGCATGATCACGTGTACTGTGCAAACATGATGTTGAGACAATACTTCGTTGCTCATTAACTCGTCACACTGAAACCTCGTCTTGCTGTGCAAGCAAACCTAGCTGAAGTCAGTGTCTAAGCGCATAGTCAACACTGAACCATTAGTTTCAGCTTATTACCTATATCGCTTCGATGGTAGGCAAGTTATACTGAGCCAACTTGAGTATCGCATCGCACACGAACGCGAACACGAGGCAGCACAGTAAATGGCGTTGCGACGTTGCTTTCTTAACGATGCAATGCGGGAGACACCTGCGTCCTGTTCCCTACGATGCGTATCAGAGAAATCGACCATCACAACAATGCATGTTATGTCAGTTGTTACAAATTTGCTTCCGCAAAACCGTAAAACCATACCGATGCACCGTGGCTCTCTGCTCGTATTAACGTAGTCACAGCGAATCCGTAGCGTGGACAATGACAATGTCTGTCACTCGCAAAGGGTCAGAAGGCTGCGTCTCTACAACGCCTCATCCGCGTACAACATAGCCTTCCGCTGAGTTGTGTACTTTGCATAATAACTTGTGTGACTTACCTTTCATGTTACCATGCAGAAAGTAACCACGGGCGTCAGCCACCAGCTGCGCAAACCTTCGAGCGCCCGTAGTACAGTGCATTCATGTGATCCCTTGAACGACTCGTACGTGACCGGTGCTCCAACAAACGCATGACTTGCGCACGATCTTTGCACATCGCAGAAACGAGCCACGGCGCTTTCTCATGCAAAATTAATGTTGTCACCGTGAATGTTCTTGAAGACGTAACGAGTTCACACGAGAGGCTGACACAAAACAAATAATAAATAACATTCGACTTTGGCTGTGGACAGCTATGGCTCGCTAAATTGATGTTGAAAAAAAAAAGCGTGAGTGAGTGGAATTAGAGAAAAAAAAGCACGCAAGTTATCCGAAAAAGGCACTTTAAAACGGCAATAATAGCTTATCTTGAAGAGCAATTTACGCGGCGTAAGCCAATTAGTACCTCAACGTATTTGCTTTTCGGTTTTGTTTGGCTTTTTTTTCTCGCAGACGACAGGCTCCGAGCGCGGAGACAGTGCGCCTTACTTTTCCATCCACCGCAGCAATGCTCTACGTTACTTATATGCACAGTGCGTTTTTAATTATTCACAGGTCGATTAAAAACAGTGGAACTTTTCCATAATACAGCATTTTCTCTTTCGAGCAGTGGTATTTCGCACGTTGCGCCGAAGCTAAATGAATTAACAAGCCATTGTGATGTAGTGGTGTCGCCACTACGTACGACGTTAGCCTGTAGGTTAGAGTTGCAGGGTTTACACCGCCTGTGCGGTAAAAAGGTTTGTAAGGTAATTAGTCTATTCTCAGTGCGGAATTAGTGATCGATTGAGATCGCAACTAGCGCGTCTCGGATCAGTAGCGATAGCTCACTCCGGGATGTTGAGGGCGTAGCACTGATTTCGCACGATGGTCAACCAAATTACAAGAGAGCATTGGGTAACAAGCTTCAACTGCTAAAGTTTGTGTCGAGGTGGTCCTGCTATAAATCTTAACAGGAACGTCAGCTTTAGAAAGAGCAGGTACCTGAGCAATGACACTCAAAAATTCATGGTTTCATGCTCGAACTACAAGCGACTGGGAAAGACGAGAAAACAGGGCGACGGTAGACGAGATACGACCACAAAGTATATGCTCGCAACACCGTACGATCGCATGTCGTAAAAAAAACTAAAAAAGGGAGGCCAAGCGCACGAGTGGGTGCGCAATTAAAAAAAAAGAACTCACGGGTGCAACAGCGCGTGCGTTGACACGCTACCGGACCTTGCGTTCGTGGCGAACATAGCCAACGCGCAGTGGCACAACATGCAGGAGGATCTCGGAAGCGATCACTCTCTAATAGAGATCCGAATAGATACGGGGCAGCATGCTAGCGGGAGTCACTTCGAGAGCGAAGGGAAAGCCAGGGGACGTAGGCTCCGTCTCGTGGAATGGGACACTTTCCGCAAGACACGCAAAGAACGCGAGCGAGGCGACCGGCCGATAACGAACATTGACGAATGGACCGAGACGCTCAGGGCAGACGTGGAGGCGGCAACGCACGAGGTCCCTCCCGAGGCAAACCTTCAAGTGATCGATAGCAGGCTCCTGCACATGTGGGAAGCCAAGCAGGCTTTGCTCAAGAGATGGAAACGTCAAAGGCACAACAGGACGCTCCGCAGGCGCATAGCCAAACTGAACAGAGACACAGAAGCGCACGCCTTCCAGGTATGCCGCGCGCAATGGGAAGAGACGTGCAATGGCCTTGAGACTCAGATGCGCGGTGCGAGCGCTTGGCGCCTCTTCCGGCACCTTCTGGATCCGGAGGAGACCAAGACGGCTCAAGGACACAAGATTCGCCGACTCGTACGCGACTTTGGGGGGCACGCCAGATGAATTTCTTAATGCCGTGCGCGAACGTTATTTTAGAACGGGAGAAAGAATAGAACACGCAATGTACGATGGCGACCACAACGAGAAGCTAGACGCGGAGTTTAGCGAAGCAGAAATCAGGGCGGTTCTAAGCAGTCTCAACACAAGGTCCGGCTCCTGGCCCGGATCGGGTGACCAATAAGACTCTACGCAACCTGGACGACGAGTCAATTACGCGACTGACGGCCTACGTTAACGAATACTGGCGAGAGGGCTCCCTCCCTAACGCGTGGAAAAGGGCCCGCGTGGTCATGATTCCGAAACCGGGCAAGCAGGTGACGATCGATAACCTAAGACCAATCTCGCTCACGTACTGCGTGGGCAAAGTCATGGAACATGCTGTACTGACTCGCGTGACTGATTACCTCGAGGACACCGACGTCTTCCCTCCCACGATGTTGGGATTTCGTCGCAACCTTTCCGCGCAGGACGTGATGCTGCAGCTCAAACACCAGATCGTAGACGACACCTCTAGTTCTACCAAAGCGATTCTCGGCCTTGATCTGAAAAAGGCCTTTGACAGCGTCGAGCATGCGGCGATTCTCGACCGTGTCCGATCGCTGGGATTAGGCCAAAGAATGTATAAATATAAATTATATACGCGATTTTCTCACGGGCAGGCGTGCGAGCGTCGTCGTTGGTAACGCAGAATCACCGGAATTCGAGACGGGCCCAACGGGTACGCCGCAGGGCTCCGTCGTGTCGCCCATGTTGTTTAATCTCGTCCTTCTTGGGCTTCCCGAAAAACTAGCTACAATAGAGGGGTTGCATCACAGCCTCTACGCGGACGACATCACCCTCTGGGTCTCCGGAGGAGGATGCGACGACCACGTGGAGCGAACGCTTCAGATGGGCGTGGATGCGGTCCAGAAGTTCTTGCGAGGTACGGGACTCGAATGTTCGGCGGCCAAGTCCGAGCTATTGCTCTACAGACCCACGAGCAGGGGCCGCAAAACCGTTCTTCCCGGCGGAGGGAGATCAGAAATCAGAATAGTAACGGCTGACGGTTTTCCCATACCGAGCGTAGAGCACATACGGATATTGGGACTGCACCTGCAGGCCAACGGTCACAACGGCGAGATGGTACGAAGACTTAGACGTTCGGTAGACGATACGATTCGACTCCTCCGCCGCATAACGAACAGACGCAGCGGTATGCGGGAAAGCTGCGCGATCCGCCTCGTACAGGCGTACGCCATCAGTCGCATAACGTTCGTAGCCCCTTATCTAAAGTGGCTGGCGTCCGAACGAAACAAGGTTGACTGCATGATACGCAAGGCATTCAAGAGAGCGGTCGGCATCCCTGTCAACGCGAGCACGGACACGTTCTTCGAGCTGGGCCTGCACAACACCCTGAGCGAACTGATCGAGGCGCACAACATTGCACAATACGAGCGATTGTCCAAGTCCAAGACGGGCAGGCGCATCCCCGAGTCGATCGGCATTGCATACCACGCACAATGCGGGGAGAAGACGATGGTTCCGATCACGGTCCGCGATCGTCTCACCGTTCCGCCGCTCCCCAAGAACATGCACGCGACGCACCACGTTGGGCGCCGCAACAAAAGAGCGAGTGACCTGCAAAGAATGTATGGCAACAGCGACGAGGTGGTGTACGTGGATGCCGCGAGATACCCAGAGCGAAGGTGTGCTCACGTGGTCGCAGTTGTGAATCGCACGGGCAAATGCATCGCGAGCGCCACTGTGCGTACGGAACACATTGAGGCGGCCGAAGAGGCGGCGATCGCTCTTGCGCTGGTCGCGGCGCCGGAAGCTGAGGTCGTGATCAGCGACTCCCAGGCTGCCGTTCGTGGCTTCGCGCGCGGCCGCATCTCGTGGCAGGCGGCCCGCATACTCCAAACTTGTTATGGCAGCAGGGACGGCGGCGGGCTTCGAGGAGCGATGGCCTCGACGTCGTCATCCTCGCAGTTCAAAACCGAAAATGCGACAGTCTTCCTCCTGTGGACCCCGGCTCACACTAGCGTCCCGCTTGCAGGTAACCAGGCCGCCCACACCGCAGCTCGAGGTCTCATTCACCGAGCCGCGGCTGATTCGGTGGCCGCTAACACCTCTGAGAGCGGGGCGATATCATTAACAACACAACAACAGCACACGGAATGGTCATGGGGCGATCGCCTGACCACATTCAGCGAGATAACACAACATTACAGACTAAACAGACGCATATACCCACCACCACACGACAAATTAAACAAAAAACAGGCCGTAACCTGGAGGTTGTTACAAACCAACACTTTCCCCAGTCCGGCGATCCTACGCCTCTGTTATCCGAGTCAATACCCGACGGACGTGTGCAAAGCGTGCGGGGAAAGAGCCACACTGCGGCACATGCTTTGGGAATGTGCCGGGAGAGTAAATGTCGCTGCCGCCGCTCACTGCGCGACGCATGCTAGGCAGGGACAAACTGCGAGGGCAATCTTTGCTGCTACCACCGCGCGAGGACAGGGGCCGGCCGCCGCCGCGGCTGCGGGCACTACTGCGGATCAGCTGCGTCGGCGTCGCTGCCGCTGGGAGGCGGCACTCACCAGCGACAAGCTTTCCGACCAGCTTTGGGCCGTCCGGCAAGCCGAAGATGCCGCCCGGGTCCAAGGACTTCCCGCCGTCATCTGAGGCACCGCCATCATTGACGGAGAGTGGGACGGAACAGGGGGGCAATCTCCTCTTCCCCCCCGCCTCGCCCGAAGGAGCCGGACTTTAAATAAAGTTTATTCATTCAACTCACGGGTGGCGTAGCCAGCTAATGCGCAACGCGGACGGCTAGCTACTGCTGTTGTATTTGGGATCGATTCTCGGACAAATCTACACTTCTTCCTTTTGTCGTCATTTTTTTTTATATTTTCGATACGCTATTGTCACCCCAGCCTGCACACTAAAAAAAAGGTACAAACGCTCACTAACTATAACCCATTACATACGGTATACTGTTGTTTGCTTGAAAGTGTTTCATTTTTCACTGCAATATAGTTGAAGATATTACAAGGACGGCTACAAGTGGAAAAACCAGACACAATATGACGTTTAGCAAGATGTGTGCTTCGGCGAGTTGGTTCATACTTCATGCGACACAGACGAGTGCTAAGAAACGGGGATATAGACAAGATGCACACAGGACAGGCGCTCAACTTCAACTGAGGTTTATTGAGCAGACATGAAAATTTATACGAGCAACCAGCCAAGGCGATAACATTGGTATGTCATCCATACCGAGACATAAGTGTCAAACCCACACCAGACACGCCGCTTCACTGCCGCGCACTTATGCCTAATCAGCTTCCTACCGCGTAAAGGCGATAGAAAACGTCCTAGGTTAAGGCACCACAAGACACTTACATTAAACAAAGCTGGAAAGAAGCATGCACAATGTCTAAAACATAAACATTGAGAGAAGTGCCATAAAAAATAAGCTAGCCATCAAAGAAAAAGAAAATAAAACAGCCTACCTACGTGGAAACAAACAAACCCACCGTACTGGAAGAAAGGCTACAGACTCTGCACACGTACTAAACAGAATTTCAAAAAAGAAAAAGAAAATACTTCACCAAGAGCAGCGTAAGTGAAAGAAACTGTTTTAACAACACCATAAACAACCAAAAACAAAGCTTGATCACCAAAGCGCCGCGTCAAATCCAAAGTAAAATCAACAACAGGTCGATAACAATGTTGAAACAACAAGGAGATGCGTCAGAAACAATGATGGAAAACTGAGGTGTACATTGGGCAAACGGGTAGATGCTTCAGTGAAAGGGCGAGAGAGCATAGTTTATCAATTAAGAATAACGCTGGTGGCCACCTTGCGGAGCATTGTAAAAGGGGTGGATGCACTCCGGAGTTAGCGCGCACCACTTTCGTCAAGCGTTCACATGACAGAACAGAAAGGGAAATCATAGAAGCATACCACATCCACCAGTCCGGCAATTAGTGTATCAGTGTTTCTTCTATCACTCTTTGTGACAAGGAAGTCGCCTTCTTGGAAGGCTATCTGTAAGCCTCTATTCTTTGAAATGCTGTTTTGTTATGTTAGCTTTGTTTCTTTTTACGATCACTGTTTCTTCTATCACTCTTTGTGACAAGGAAGTCGCCTTCTTGGAAGGTTATCTGTAAGCCTCTATTCTTTGAAATGCTGTTTTGTTATGCTAGCTTTGTTTCTTTTTACGATCAGTGTTTCTTCTATCACTCTTTGTGACAAGGAAGTCGCCTTCTTGGAAGGTTATCTGTAAGCCTCTATTCTTTGAAATGCTGTTTTGTTATGGTTAGCTTTGTTTCTTTTGACGATCAGTTTTCCACCAATCTTCCTCTGACACAGATCTTTGTTGTTTAAGCATTGTTATCGACCTGTTGTTGCTTTTACTTTGGATTTGACGCGGCGCTTTCGTGATGAAGCTTGGTTTTTGGTTTTTTATGGTGCTGTTAAAACTGTTTCTTTCACTTACGCTGCTCTTGGTGAAGTATTTTCTTTTTCTTTTTTCAAATTCTGTTTAGCACCTGTGCAGAGTCTCTAGCCTTTCTTCCAGTACGGTGGGTTTGTTTGTTTCCACATAGGTAGGCTGTTTTGTTTTCTTTTTCCTTTGATGGCTAGTTTATTTTTTATGGCGCTTCTCTCGATGTTTAGGCTTGAGTCATTGCGCATGCTTCTTTCTAGGCTTTGTTTAATGCAAGTGTCTAGTGGTGCCTTAATCTCGGACGTTTTCTAGCACCTTTACGCGGTTGGAAGCTGATTAGGCATAGGAGCATGACAATGATGCGGTGTTTCTGGTGTGGGTTTGAGACTTTTGTTTCGGTATGGATGACAGAACAATGTTAGCACCTTGGCTGGTTGTTGGTATAAATTTTCATGTCTGCTCAATGAACCTCTCTTGAAATTGAGCGCCTGTCCCGTGTGCCTCTTGTTTATGTCCCCGTTTCTTAGCGCTCGTCTGTTTCGCAACAATATTAGGCGCACATTGTCAAGAGACTGAAAATAAACAACGCAAATTCTTAAGAAAATCACTGTATTTATAACATCTGCATGATTATAATATATCTGCAGTTATAATATCTGCATGACCGTCGTTTATTGCAAGAAATGGCAGTAACTTGATCCAGGATATATGGTCTGGTCACTTACTGTACAGGGATGTGATATTATTTCTACGTCCTCTTAAGTAGCGCAAAGGGTTTCCCAGATGAATGCAGGTAAATTACGCAGATAACTTGGTGCTAGCATGAAATTTCCACCACCTAAAGCATAGTCATTTGGTGCAAGATGAAGAATTCAAAATTGCATTGAGAGGTTCTCGTACGGCAGACCACAAGTGTTGCAGCATATATTGTCCAGTATGTGACAGTAAAGCGATAAACTCTGCTATATACGCAGGCACATCACTCATTATCTCATCCCAATTTTCTTATTCCTTTTTCTGAAAATTTTGCTCCTCCCATAGTGCGATAAAGCTGATTGGGGCGGCCTGCTTGACCTAGTGCTTTTTCATGATCTTTTTTCTCTCCCTCTCTTTCCGTCTAAATCGATATACCTTCGTAGTTTTAAAATGCAATAATCACTTACATAAAGACCCATGAACTTGAGAAATGTAGCGGTAAGTTTCTTTCATACTGATCCGTATCTGCACATTGGCTGCTTGATGTCACGCATGAAAACTGATAACCAAGCAACTGAATCCACCAAAGTTCCACTGCTTTGCTTCCACAGTAAGCTTCCAGATGATGACACAAGCACAAGTCTATTACTGACCACTAGTAATTTGAACAGCATGGAAGACACTTAGCGGTATAAATCTAACTCTTGACTGAACCGGATGTGTCAGGGCCCGAAACTTCATGTTTCTGAGCATGTAGGGCACTTAAGCCTTGATCACCAATGTTTACAGCAACTCGTACCCCACACCTTACAAAAGTCCAGGGTATGGAACTCTCTAACTCCAAAGTATGAAGAAACTAGAACCACAAAGCTTCCAGCTGCATAGGGTATTGAACCCTCGACAATCGAAGTGTACAGGGACGCAGTGTCTTTAGTCTTCTAAGCAGGGCATAAAGTCTCCCTTCACTAGAGGGGGAGCTCAAAGAGTGGTAATATATATATATATATATATATATATATATATATATATATATATATATATATATATATATATATATATATATAGCTTGTTCATTCAAACTCGAAGGGGCCTATAAAATCGTTCATATTAGCTGCCACACGCTAGAATGAACGGACATCGCACCACACTGCGCGGGAAGCACCCAAAGGTGCCTGTTTTCTTTCGGTTCCGCCACATAACCAAACAATTGCGGGTCACTCAATATTAAGAAAATTGAAGAGCTACAACAAGCACTATTACCGCACTAGGCACTACTACTAAAGAAAACTCCAGCGCTTGTCGAATGGGTGTCATTGCGCTGCAGTTGTGTAGCTGAGTTGTGCAGCTGAAGGGGGGCCAAGCACCTCCTTAGAAAATGGAGAGAGGGCCAGGCCCCCCCCAGGCCTCCCTTGACTTTAAGCCCTGCTTCTAAGCATGTGAGGCATTAAACCCTCGACTACCTCAGCATGTGAGATATCGAATTTTTAAAAGAAATATAGTTTCTTAGTGCGCACAACGTTTTAGAAAGGAGTCAGATAGGAAAGAGCGCACACTTAAAACCACTTTATTGCACAGATTGGCGGGAATTTATATACAATCAAGAGGGCGAGAGTAGGACACACAGAAAAAAAAAAAGGAGGGGGGAATATTGGCGCATGCGCCAGAACATCTTATTCAAATTTGATTTACATTTTAACATAAAATATACTTGTACTCAATGTCCGACAGATTAACAGACGGGGCACTTACACACTGAGTTCCGGCCTTGCGTATCAAAAAAGCTTCATGTATTTCACGTGCCGTCTTGTCCCTATATCTCGCCTTTACGCGGCATTCATCAAAAATCGGGGTGCACCCACAATTGGCACAGTGACTCGCCAAGTGGCTGCTCACTGATCCGCGCATGAGATTTGCGTGCTCCCTAAGGTAATCGTTCAGACACCGCCCTGTCCGACCGATGTAGTATCGACCACATGATAAAGAAATGCGATACACAACGCCTATAATATATTCTACGAACATTTTTGTATGCCTCTTAGTACACCGAACATTTGAAGATCCTTCGGAGTTGACTCTTTTGCACAGAGACCCTAGCTTGTTTTTTGCCGTGAAAACAACCTTCATCCCAGTTTTTTTCAACAATCCTTTTCAGCAGTGTGAAACTTTGTGCACATACGGTATAGCAGAAACTTTCGGCTTTGGCTCTTCCTGAGTTGTGTGCTTCGCATTCTTTCCGTGCTTCATTTCATTCAGAAGTGACTCTGCAATGCCTGAGAGCAATTGATCAGGAAAGCCTGCTTTCTTAAGCCTGTCAACCTGGTTGCCAAAACTGCTCTCAACCTGGTGATGACAGGACCATGACAATGATGCCATCATGCATGCCTTCGCAATTCCTCGCTTAACAAGCTTGGAGTGCGCTGAAATAAAAGGTAGCAGGACTTTCTGGGAGCGGGGGGCGTATTGCCAGCATACGCCTCCCGCTCACTGTCAAGGTCCTGTCATCGCTAGGTTGAGAGCAGTTTTGGCAACCAGGTTGACAGGCTTAAGAAGGATCCATCATGTTGGCGATCCTTTGAAGGCGTGCGCGCAACACAGGGTCCATGTCAGCATGATTCGTATGAGCACGGGCCGGCACAGCAGCAGCGGTTAGCCAACAAGCGCGCAGTCGACGGAGATAAAGGAGTGCGGAGTGGCGGCGACCGGAAGTAGAAGTTTTTTCTAGCAGCGCGTCGGCGGTGACGTATGCCACGCGAGATTGGAAGGGGCGCTCGGTGAGAGGGCAAATCGTCTTTGGGAGAGGATACCAACGGAGGGTAGCGATGGAAAGAGCAAAAGGAGCGATCGCACCGTTTCCATGGTCAAACTCGTATAACTCGGCAATTACGGCAGCGTTTCGAAAAATTCTCACGCCTCCTTGTTCGTTGTACACTCGCGCACAACTTCCCCACCACACCTGAATTTCGACCTCTGGGTGTTTAGGGGCCCTTCAAGTGCCTTTATATGCATTATATGCAAAAAAAAAACGGCCAAACTTACCCCTTGGATGAACAGACACATTATTCACTTAAAACGTAAAGCTAAGCGTCTGAGAAACCAGTCACCTTCCTCGCATGCATTGCTCGAAGTTCGAACAGCACTCTTTTAGGCTGTTCAAAAGGCGAAAAACTTTTACTTCAACACCACCTTGCCGAACTTTATCAAAGATGATCCGCAGAAGTATTGGAATTACATTAAAGAGCGCAAGGTGCCAGTAAATAAAATTTCGCATAATGATAAAATACTAGATGATCCACAGGTTGTCGCCGACCATTTCAATACCCAAATTCATAGCGTCTTTTCCGTTACTGCTGAGAATCGTCCCGCTGGCTCCTCGTTGAATTCATTTGATGTTGATCTTGTATCTTATGAGGGAGTCTTTAATATGCTACTCAAACTCAAAGCAAAATCATCACCTGGACCAGATAGGATACCCAATGCGTTCCTTCGCCGATATGCCGAGCCCTTGGCTAGGTTTCTTGTAATAATATTTCAATCTTCTTTAAAAACCTCTTATATTCCTCATGATTGGAGATCAGCACGTGTAGTTGCCATACTAAAAAAGAGAGATCCTTTGTCAGTTTTAAATTACCGCCCCATATCTATAATTTCTTCCTGTTGTAAGCTCGTTGAGCATATTGTGGCCACCTGCATAACAAAATTTTTAGAGGAGAATAACATACTATCACCACACCAACATGGTTTTAGAAAAAAGTTTTTCCACCGTTACTCAGCTGGTGTCCGTTGTACGTTTTTTAGCGTCCGTTCTCGACAGGGGTGGTCAAGTCGACGTGATCTTTTTGGACTACAGCAAAGCATTCGATCGCGTTCTTCATGATAAATTAATTCAAAAACTACATGTCATTGGACTTCCTGATTTTCTTATTTCCTGGGTTTCCGCCTATTTAAACAACCGCACTCAATATGTCGAAATAGATGGGAAAGCATCAGACACTCTTCCGGTATCTTCAGGGGTGCTCCCCAGGGCAGTGTCCTGGGGCCACTTTTGTTCCTAATTTATATAAATGATTTAGTTTCAGTTATTAATGAACCAATAAAGGCAAGCTTATTCGCAGATGATTACGTATTATATAAAGATATTCATTCCTCTGATGATAAACTCGCGCTTAACGTAGCCTTCAGTAATATCCTTACTTGGTGTGATAAATGGGGCATGGAGCTTAACTCTGATAAGACAGTACTTCTTTGCGTCACAAAAAGACTTCGCCCCCTTAAATTTTCTTATTCCATAGTTCTTAAACCTTTAACTGAGGTTTGCGAATATAAGTATCTCGGTGTCACTCTAACAAATAACTTTTGTTGGAACACCCATATTGCTAACACATGTTCTGCTGCGCTTCGCAAACTTTGCTTCATACGACACAAGCTTAAAAATTCACCACCACATATTAAGCGTCTGGTTTATGAGCACCTTATCCGACCTAAGCTTGAATACGCTTCTATTATATGGGACGCGTACACGAACGTCAATATTAACGCACTTGAAAAAATGCAGCGAAAGGCTGTGCGATTTATTTTTTGTTTATACGGCTACCAGTTTTCTGTTACGTCATTTATGGAATCTAATCAGGTTGTTTCTTTGCAGTCCCGGCGCAAAGTTCAGCGTTTAAAGTTTTTATATTCTTTGTTTAATCGGAAGCTCGGGCTCGACCCAGCACAGTACTTATCTCCACTTGCATCGCGGGGCACTCGTCATAGTGATCCGCTTTCTATAACTCCTTATTTTGCCAGAACAAATGTATTTAAATTCTCATTCTTTCCGCAAACAATTACAGAATGGAATAACCTGCCACCTGACCAACTATTGTCCTTAGTACAGTCTAGTGCCTCCTCCTAGGTTACTATGTAAAAAGTCTCTTTTTCCAGTTTAATTAGAATCGGTTCCATTTCATTCACTCGATGATTTGTTTCACTGTCACTGTAATCACAATAATTTATTTGTATTGCCTTTTCACTGCCTGTATTACCTGCGCTTCTTCTTTCGGATTCTGTTAGTATAATTGCTTGTTATCCACCTTTGTTCTGCAAAGTTTTGATGTTTTTGTATTTTCACTCCTGCTTGGGCCATGTGGCCTGCAGTATTTCTGTAAATAAATAAAAATAAAAATAAAATACAAATACACCCATATATGGGAGTATATAGCCGTATATAAACCCTTTTATTACAGCATAAAAATTCATATATGGCGATATCTGACTTTATATGTACCCTTACTTGATCATATATGGCCTTATGTGAAAGATATATGGGTCATATCTGACATTTTCTTAAGGGGTACAGCATAATTTACACGCCACACTCTTGGTGTGCTCACGTAAGTTTCGCTAGCTTGGTACACAACAAGTTCGGTATTGCATGACGTGACTGTATGACAAACATAAATGACAAGTGGTAGTATAAAATCACGGCTTGTCGTGCACGGAAGGATTTGCATGCCACGCTCATGGCGTGCTGGCGGCCGTTTCGCTAGCTTGATATACACCAAAATTGATATTGCTTGATGTGACTGTATGATGAGCATAAATGACAGGTCCTAACATGTAAATCATGACATGCATGTTATGTACAGCAGGATTTCCTCCTTGCTGGCTGCTTCGCATTACAGCATTTCCCACAATGCGTGCGATCCGCCTGTTTTTTTTTTCTGTCTTGTTTTCTGATTTTTTTCTTTTTTTTTGCAGATCCTTCAGCAGTGATTCCTTCACTGCTGAAGTAAAAATTGTAGCGCAAAGCAAAACACGGACAGACAAAGAGCACGGGACTGGCGCTGCTCTTTGTCTGTCCGTGTTTTGCTTTGCGCTACAATTTTTACTTCAGAAGTCATGAACCAACTAGCCCAAGAAAATGTTTTGCCTTCTTCACTGATTGCCATTGTTTTTGTTTCTTCATCAAAGTCTATATAGGTTCCACTTCTTAATCGTCATTGTCTCCCGAGCTTTCGCCAGTCATGCACGGCTGTCTCTCCAGCGGATTATACACTTCTTCGCAATCTCAGATGTCCAATTTTTCATCTTAGCTTCTGCTGTGATATTTATTTTGAAACAGAATTTCCCGGATTTGCTCGTCTTTCAGCTCTTGCCCCCCATTATTAGAAACATTTGTAAGGTCTTGAGGTGCCCCAAACGTTCTTTCGCAGTAACTTACTAAAAAAAGAAACAGAGCTAAAACACACTGCGAACTGCCGTACACTTTTTTCGTAATGTCCAGAAAGATGGATTTCCTAGTGAGTGCCACAGAGGTGTATGCAAGCCTAAACTGCACATAAACTTGTTAACTACCAATGATTCCAAAATACTACAGACTAGGCTAGTTAAGTAGGCTTCGCGAAAAAAAGAATATAGTCATTTATAACTAGATATTATTACAAGTATAAAGCAAAGAGGACCGAAAAAGCCAGGTACTATCCGTCTCTGCCGGCCGCATGTGCTGTCAATATTTACAATAAAAGCAGCACTCAAGTGGGGTACCAATGGTGCGACAATGAAGTCTTAGTGAAAGCTTGGACTCCCACATTTGTGGAAGTTAAGAGTCAGGGTTCCCTGGGTGAAATTTTGTGGGAGAAAAATATTCAAACAAAACTGCCACAAATAATGGCACCTAGGATACAAAGGGTTAGTTTGACACCACATAAAAAGTTATCACGTGATGTCGCCATTACACAAAATTAACGCAAGGTCAAGGGTGTGCCGGTCCCGGAGTCTAAGCAATACGAGGTGAGGTGCAGAGATCTTGCAACTCTTCCGATGCTCGAGGCAGTGAAAAAAACCGGCAGATCCCACGCACCGTGGGAATCGATGTGATGCGAAGCAGCCAGCAAGGAGCAAATCATGCTGTACATAATATGCAGGTCATTATTTACATGATAGGACCTGTCATTTGTGTTCGTCAAACAGTCACGTCGCGAAATACAAATTTTGGTGTATATCAATCTTGCGAATTGGACGCAAGCGCACCACGAGCGTGGCATGTAAGTGGCATTGTAGATGACATGCATGCCAAGATTTACATGTTACCACCTGCCACTTATGTTCGCTTAAGTTTTTACCTCAAATCACAGCGAGACGCGAGACCAATCTGCCTCCATTTCGCATGCGTTCGTATTCTCGCGCTCTGCGCATCGTGCAGACGCCATCCGCGTTCCAGCGTTTAAATTGACGGACAATTTGTCAATTCCAAAGTGTGTTCCTCGAACGCCTGTGCCCACTGAGACGGGGTCGGTCAGAATGAAACGTCATGCGCGCGTCTCCCTCCTTGCATGATTAGAGACGCTGGGCAATGCGACGTTACGCAAGAAAAGCGCGAGCGCTGTAGAGTCCAACGCGACCGGCGTCCGTTTGCGCGCCCCGGCGCCCACCTGGCACTGTGCCAGGGCACGGCTGGAGGGACGGATGGACGGACGGGCGGACGCGAGCATGAGACATTAAAGGCTTTCACCTTAAAATTTGGTGTATATCAAGCTGGCGAAACGGCCACAAGAGTGTCATGAGCGTGGCATGCAAGTCATGTTGCGCATGACATGTCATGGTTTCCATATTAAAACGTCATTTATGCCCGTCATACAGTCACGTCCCTAAATACGAAGTTTGTTGCATATCAAGCTAGCGAAACGGTCACGAGAGTGTCATGAGCGTGCCATGCAAGTCATGTTGCACATGATATGTCACGATTTCCGTATTACCACTTGGCAATTATGTTCGTCATACAGTCACGTCAGTCAATACCTAATTTGGTGTATATCAAGCTAGCGAAACGGCTGTCAGCGCGCCATGAGCGTGGCATGTAAATCATGTTGTATATGACATGCAGGTCATGATTTTCATATTACCACCTGTCATTTATGCTAGTCATACAGTCACGTACCTCAATACCAAACTTGGTGTATATCAAGCTAGCGAAACGACCACGAGAGTGTCATGAGCGTGGCATGCAAGTCATGTTGCACATGACATGTCATGATTTCCATATTACCACTTGGCCTTTATGTTCGTCATACAGTCACGTCACGCAATACTAAATTTGGTGTATATCAAGCTAGCGAAACGGCCGTCAGCGCGCCATGAGCGTGGCATGTAAATCATGTTGTACATGACATGCACGTCATTATTTGCATATTACCACCTGTCATTTAAATTCGCCATACAGTCACGTCACTCAATCCCAAATTTGGTGTATATCAAGCTAACGAAACGGCCGCGAGCGCGCCATGAGCGTGGCATGTAAATCATACTTTTCATGAAAAGTTATTCATGATTTTCATGATATGACCAGCCATTTATGTTCGTCATACAGTCATGTTATGCCATACCAAATTTGGTATAAATCCCATTAACGATACGGCCAGGAGAGCACAAAGTCGTAGGCGGCTAGATAGATAGATAGATAGATAGATACGCTCAAAGTCGCCGAAGTTCGCTAAGAAATGCTTCGCATTTAAAAAAAAAGGCAAGAGAACGTGCTGATACCACCATCCGAAAATATTGATTCGACAATTCTCTCTCCTCGAGAACTCTTTGAATTATTAGAAAATATCGCTAAAGGATTAGAAGATAGGTTCACGTCAATTATGCCTATGCACGTTGTAAACCCAATGGTAGGCGAGGAATTCAGTGAGGTTACATTAACAGAACTGGCGGATGTAGTAAGGAATTTACCTTCTGCAGCACCAGGGCCAGATGGGGTGACCACTACAATGATTAAAGTGTTGTACAAAATTTCGCCGCATGAAATCCGTAACATGGTTAATTATTCGTTGAAAAATTCTTAGGATACCCGCAGACTGGAAGCTTTCCAAAATAATTCCGATAATTGAAAAACAGGGAGTCGAGTTTGCACTTGACCATATAAGGCCGATTTCACTCACTTCTAACCTGATTAAACTGATAGAAAGAGTTTTGAACGCACGAATAATAAAAAAACCTTCTCCATCTCCCGCTAAAGGGAACCATGTGTGGATGCGAAGCAGCGGGGAGATGGTTAGCTTGAGCGGGAGAAACGTCGCCGCTCTCGTTTCGCGGCAGCGTCCCGGGCGCTCATCGCGGCACTGCACAGGAGAGAGAATGAGGCACGCTCCGTCATTTTCATACCGCGGAACTACCGTGGCGCCCCCCAGCGGAGTATGCAGCTGTCGCACCACCTGTCGTGCGCGGCTCCGTAGAGGATTCCTAGAGGAGAGAACGGGGGGAACCGTTGTAGAGTAGAGAGAGGGGAGGCGCATGCGCTGTGGGACGCGGGAGCCGCTCCGTAGAGTAGAGGATTCCTAGAGGAGAGAAACGGGGTGAGCGTAGGAGAGGAGAGAGGACGCGCATGCGCTGTGGGGCGCGGGTGCCGCTCCGTAGAGTAGAGGAAGGGGGTGAGCGTAGGAGAAGAGAGAGAGGGGGGAGGAGATTGGGTGTGGGATGCGGGAGCCGTTCCGTAGAGTAGAAGAAGGGGTAGTGCGTAGGAGAGGAGAGATAGGGGGGAGGGGACGTGCATGCGCTGTGGGGGGGGTGTGGGACGCGGGGGCCGCTCCGTAGAGTGGAGGATTCCTAGAGGAGAGAAATGGGGTGAGCGTAGGAGAGGAGAGAGAGAGGGAACGCGCATGCGCTATTGGTGTGTAGGACGCAGGCGCCCCTTTGTAGAGTAGAGGATTCCTATAGGAGAGGAAGGGGGTTGAGTGTAGTAGTGGTTGTACTACAGTAGTAGTAGTAGTAGTACTACAGTGATGACTGTAGTAGTGGTTGACGGCCTTCATATTACTACAGTGTTCTGGTTCGCGTAATGGGTGCTTCCCTACTTCATGAAAGTGGCCGGACGTGGGACGCGGGAGGGATGGACATAGCCCCAAGCATAAGATGCTTCGCATCTAAAAAGCGCGCCATATCCACAAACTGAATGATGATGAGTGGGCGAAGCTCGATCGTTTTCATCCATGGCAGAAAGAGAATGTGCGGTCTGGAAGGCGCTTATACTTCATGGTGATCAGCGTCATCCTCATCGCTATCACGTGTAGTGTGTACATTCCACTATACTGGAACGCGCTTATACTTCATCGTTATCACGTGGAGTGGGTACATTCTACTATACGTGCCTACCTACCTGCTGGGGAAGGGGAAATTTTCTCCTGGTTAACCTCCCTGCCTTTCATTAAACTTTTCTCTCTCTCTCTCTACCTACTACTACTACTACTACTACAGAGGAGGGACAGACCCACACCCTAAGGAGCTTCGCCCCTAAGATGTTGGAAAGTGAACCCACTTCATGGTCATCAGCGTCATCGTAATCACGTGTAGTGGGTACATTCCACTATACTGGAACGCGCTTATACTTCATCGTTATCATGTGTAGTGGGTACATTGCACTACACTGCGTCATCGTCATCTTTATCACGTGGAGTGAGTACATTCCATTATACGTGGCTACCTACTACCACTACTACTACTACTACTACTACTACTACTACTACTACTACTACTACTACTACAGAGGAGGGACAGACCCACACCCTAAGGATCTTCGCCCCTAAAAACCACCAGGCCTGCGCTGAACGCGCAGCACAGTCACAGCGAAAGCTGGAAGAGTGGCCTTTCTAGAACCTTTTTTTAAACACTCTTGGGGCAACTACTACAAGCACACTTGCATGATACCCACTACGCCATAAATCATCATAATTTTTGGGTAGTGCGGAAGCGTCTACTACAATATTATTCGTTATTTTTTTTGAAAAGCGCGGTACTCACTACACACTATTATGTGCACTTTGTTGATGCTGCGGCTGACGACGATGAAGAATTATGCCTGACGCTTTTGTAATGGGTTGAAGCCCGAACGACCCACTCGTTACGCAAATCGCAGTGTGTGACGCGTGGTTGTTACTTTACTGTTCTAAAACGCTTTATTACATATGTTAACACGATTCCTTACCCGACATGAAGTCTGCATTGGGTCAGCATTGGGCGCGGAAAGCGAGACCTCGCGCTTTGGAGTGGAATGGATCGCTCACATTGGAATGGATCCAATGTGAGCGGGAACCACGTGAGTGTGTGCGGCGATGCTTATGCCCTCCAGTATGCGACAGGCTTCCTTACACACGGCGCCAACGCTGAAGGCGTGCATGGCTGCCCTCGAGTTGCTGAATATCTGTTGAAATTGGCATGCAGAAGGGCCAAGGAAATGGCCACTTGCTCGGCCGCACACGACGAGTGAGCATCGTACCGAAGCGACATTAACGGTCGAACCCGGGTGGTTGATCGACACTGCTGCAAAACTATTGCTGTTGCCATACTGGCACGCATCGACGCAGCAGCTGCTGCGAGGAAGCTCTGTCGCCCGACCTACGAGCGCCACTGCCCTACCCTTCCTTCTGTCGACGTTGCGCTGGGGATGCATATTGCGCGGGACGGGGGATATCATGGTGTTGACTTTTTTGCCCTTTTGAGGGCCCTGGTAGGTGTATTCAACCTTGGTGGACGGGACGCCCATCTCGGTGAGGAGTCGTCTGCCCACCCTGAGAGAGTCTGACAATCTACGCCCTTTCTAGCGCTTCTGCAATCGCTTCCAGGATATTGTGAATACCCAACTGCAGGAGCAGGTCAGTGCGTAGATTTTTTTTTTTTTTTGCGGCGGGGGGGTCTACTGTGAAAAAAAAATGTCTCAGCATTAATCGCAAGTTTACCGACACAGTGAGCGCTAGTGTAAGTTTCAGACCCCCAAGTCTTGCAATGGGGTCGTTTCATTTTGATTTCGATAGAAACTGCATAAACAAGATGCCTATTATTTACAGTACTCTTGAGCTTGACTTGACACTTTTGACGGGATTTTGGCATCGACGTCGGCGCCACCGCGCCGTTTCGTATCATCACCATAATCATCATCATCAGCCTGTCTACGCCCACTGCAGGGCAAAGGCCTCTCCCATGTTTCGACAATCAACCCGGTCCTGTGCTTTCTGCTGCCACGTTATACCTGCAAACTTCTTAATCTCATCTACCCACCTAATTTCCTGTCTCCCCCCTCACGCGTTTGCCATCTCTTGGAATCCAGTCAGTTACCCTTAATGACCAGCGGTTATCCTGCCGACGTGCTACGTGCCCGGCCCATATCCATTTCTTCTTCTTGATTTCAACTATGATATCCTTAACCCCCGTCTGTTCCCTGACCCACTCTGCTCTCTTCCTGTCTCTTAAGGTTACACCTATCATTTTCGCTGCGTCGTCCCCAGTTTAAGTTGAACCCTCTTCCGTATAGGTATGTATAAATTTCTTGGTAACATTCATAAATCAAGTAGTGCAGACGAATGTTTTTTTTTTCGGAGAGCGCAATACGGGTTCAATACTACGACCCCTCGTTTCGCAGGGCAACGCGTTTCATGAGCCGACCACAGCGCATACATGCTCAATATATTGCCACGCGCGCTGGTTGTTTCAACTTCGCTTACGCCCACAAAGACTGTCAGCAGTGCTCGGTGCAGACCGCACCTTAGTGTTCCAGAAGCTTCTCGGTTTTAGTAGATCATTTTCTTAAGATTGCGCGCAGGACGCGGACATTCGAGCTTATTCCAGAGCTTGCGCGACAACCAATGATAAGACTAGAATGTTCGACGCGTGATGTATAAAAGCCGGTGGGTTCCAACGATGATGAATTGATCGACGGCCGACGCTCTGTTCGCCGCTATCAGTGCCAGCGTGTATTGCTGTAATCTGACTTTGCGTGTATGGCCACAAGTTCGGCCAAAGAAACAGTTTCATTTTGGACCTACCGATTGCTGCCTTCGTCGACGTCACGACCCACGTGACATCTGGTGGAGGTGCTGTTCGTTCTTGTTCCGGACGCCCCTGTCAAGCCGTGAACCCAGCCCAAACCGTGACGAAGACACTGAACCCTTCACGGACAGTCGAGCCAGCCGCAGACTGAAAGGAGTACCCCCGCAGCAGGGACTCTTACCTGAGAAGCCAAAAGCTACGGCGACGAGGACGACCGGCACGATGACGGCCGCTGTGCACCCTACAAGGATCGTTATGCAGCCACCCAGAGTAGCACCGAGGTTCCATGGATCGCCTACTGAAGGCCCCAGAAACCTGGCTGGAGACATTCGAAAGAGTCTCAATATTTAACAGCTGGGACGCCGAGGACAAGCCGCGCCATCTTTACTTTTACTTGGAGGACGCAGCAAGGACCTGGTTCGAGAACCGGAAGTCCAGGCTTCGAACATGGGACCTCTGTCGCGGCGCTTTCTTGGAGACCTTCGCAAGCGTCGTCCGAAAGGAAAGGGCGGCCGCTTTACTGGCCACACGAGTGCAGCTCCCGAATGAGAGCGTTACCATCTTTACGGAGGAGATGACGCGGCTTTTCCGACACGCCGACGCTGACATGTCCTAGGAAAAAAGCCGGCAGATCCCACGCATTGTGGGAATCGATGTAATGCGAAGCAGCCAGGAAGGAGCGAATCCTGCTTTACATAATTTGCATGTCATGTTTGACATGTTTAGACCTCTCATTTATGTTCGTCATACAGTCACGTTGCGCAATACCAATTTTAGTGTATATCAAGCTAGCGAACTGGACGCAAGCGCGCCATGAGCGTGGCATGTAAATGGGGTTGTAGATGACACCCGTGCCAATATTTTCATGTTACCACCTGTCACTTATGTTCGTTATACAGTCATGTCACTCAGTACGAAATTTGGTGTATATCAAGGTAACGAAACGGCCGCGAGCGCGCCATGAGCGTGGAATGCAAGTTATGTCACTCATGACATGTCATGATTTCCATATTACCACTTGTCATTTATGTTCGTCATACAGTCACGTCACTCAATACCAAGTTTGGTGTATCTCAAGCTAATGAAACGGGCGTGAGCGCACCATGAGCGTGGCATGCAAGTCATGCCGCACATGACAAGTCATGATTTTCATATTACCACTTGTCATTTATGTTCGTCATACAGTCACGTCACTCAATCCCAAATTTGGTGTATATCAAGCTAACGAAACGGCTGCGAGCGCGCCATGAGCGTGGAATGCAAGTCATGTCGCTCATGACATGTCATGATTTCCATATTACCACTTGTCATTTATGTTCGTCAAACAGTCATGTCACTCAGTACCAAATTTGGTGTATATCAAGCTAACTAAACGGCCGCGAGCGCGCCATGAGTGTGGAATGCAAGTCATGTCGCTCATGACATATCATGATTTCCATATTACAACTTGTCATTTATGTTCGTCATACAGTCATGTCACTCAGTACCTAATTTGGTGTATCTAAAGCTAGCGAAACGGCCGCGAGCACGCCATGAGCGTGGCATGCAAGTCATGTCGCACATGACAAGTCATGATTTTCATATTACCACTTGTCATTTATGTTCGTCATACAGTCACCTCACTCAATCCCAAATTTGGTGTATATCCAGCTAACGAAACGGCCGCGAGCGCACCATGAGCGTGGCATGTAAATCATACTTTTCATGACAAGTCAGTCATGATTATCATGATATGACCAGCCATTTACGTTCGTCATAGAGTCATGTTACGCCATACCGAATTTGGTATAAATCCCATTAACGATACGGCCGGGAGAGCACAAAGTCGTGGGCGGCTAGATAGATAGCTAGATAGATAGATAGATACGCTCAAGGCCGCCGAAGTTCGCTAAGAAATGCTTCGCATTTAGAAGGTTCGGTTCCTCATGAGAGGAGTAAATGAAGAACGTTTCGCCGGACTTGTGCGCAACCCCCCGAAGACGGTCTCAGAATTCGTTTCGGAGGCCACTACCATCGAGAAAGCGCTAGAAATCCGCAACAGGCAATACAACCGCCGCCTGCCTACGACGAGCTACGCGGATGTTCAAGCGCTGCGAACCAACCACCTCAGCGAGACCATCAGAACGGTCGTGCGTGAGGACCTGCAGGAGATGTTCCCCAGATCGCAACCTCAGGTGGATTCGATAGCCGAGATAATTCGTGAAGAACTCCAGCAGTCGCTCGGCACCCCTGAGGCACCACACCTCACCCGCTACGCCAAAACGAGGGCCCTGCTCAAAGGCACCGCCGCCGAGGTAGCAAAGTTCTTCATCGAGAGCATCGTCCTGCGCCATGGCGCCCCAGAGGTGCTCATTATCGACAGAGGCACGGCCTTTACAGCGGAGTTCACTCAGGCGATATTGAGGTACAGCCACACAAGCCACCGCCCGGCCACCGCCGGACCACCGCCTACCACCCATAGACTAATGGCTTCACCGAGCGTCTAAATAACACCATCACCGACATGCTGGCCATGTACGTCGACGTCGAGCACAAGACGTGGGATGCAATCCTTCCGTACGTCACCTTAGCATACAATACGGCCGCCCAAGAAACGACGCAGATGACGCCATACAAGTTGGTCTACGGAAGGAACCCGGCCAAAACGCTCGACGCCATGTTACCCAGCGTCACCGACGAAGAAAACCTCGACGTGACGGTCCACCTTCAAAGCGCCGAAGAAGCCCGACAGCTCGCACGCCTACGCATCAAGAATCAGGAGGCGACAGACAGCTGCCGTTACAACCTTCGCCGACGCTTCGTGGAATACCAGCCCGGCGACCGGGTTTGGGCGTGGACGCCGATACGCCGACGTAGACTTAGTGAAAAACTTCTTCGGCGATACTCTGGTCCATACAAGGTGCTTCGACGTCTTGGCGTTCTTGACTACGAGGCTATCCCGGACGCCATTACGAACTCTCAACGGCGCCGAGCGCGACCTGAAATCGTCCATGTCGTGCGCCTCAAGCCGTTTCACGTGCGTTAGTGAACCTGAGAATTGTACTTTTTGATTTGTACTTTCTTGCTTGCGCCTACTGTTTATTGTACTTTCATGCTTTATTGTTATTATTTATTGTTGCATGTTTTTATTTCCATGATCTCTTTTAAACATCGGGGCGATGATTTCCCAGAGGGGGGGCATTGCCACGCGCGCTTGCTGTTTCAACTTCGCTTACGCCCACAAAGACTGTCAGCAGTGCTCGGTGCAGACCGCTCCTAAGTGTTCCAGAAGTAGACCTGTGCGCTGGTACTAAAATCGCCGGCGGCGGCGCGCCGGTGTTTGCACTTCCGGTGGCGGCGCGTCAACGGCGTGGGGTTCATCGGATTGGCGGCGGCGCGGCGCACGGGGGGGGGGGGGGGGGGCTGGTTCAAGAGTTGGTTGGACGATAAATTTGACCCTTGAATTTTCAAAAAAAAAAGCAAGTTTCCTCGAAACGGCGAAGCAGTGAATGCCGTAGCAACATAGTCGTAATGTTATAACGCACTAATGCTAGTAGCTCACTCTTTTTCATCCGATCTCACGAAACTGCAAAATGCTGGTGTTAGGGAATGCGGCCGGTTCACGTGAGAGTGGTGGTTTTAGTGCAGTTTGTCGTATCAGTGCTCGCAGCATGAAGCGGTGAGATCACAGCGCGTAGAAGAGTATACGAGCCGTTTACTGATTCCCTGCTGAGTTAGCGCGCTCGCCAGCGCTCATGACCGTGCCCTAATAGTCAGAGTTCACAGTTGCGGCTCGAGCCACGCATCCCCTTTACCCCGACGTCCCTTCGTACTACTTCGTCCAGCAAAAGACGCACAAGGCACTTGCTTTCTGGTGGAGGAGCAATAGACGGCAGGCCTCGTACGCGGAGTGATGTTATCGCACGCGCCCTCTGTGCGACGGAGATGGGCAGCTTCTTTAATTTATGATTCAGCCGTGTTCCTCGCTAGCGCTCGCGAGCTTTTACTAGCGGGTACAGCATACGATGTGTGTACAAAAGTTAATGACTTGGACTTAATACGGAACATGATGGCGACGATGAAAACCTCTACAGAGTGTCCATATACTTGTTATCGCAATAAGAAAATATACAAAAACCTTGAAAACAAGGCCGGTATTTTATTTATTTTTTTTTTTTTTGAGAGCTGCATTGTCTTTGGGATAAAGAGTTCGTCTGTTGGAAGAATCACATAATCCGGCACCTCTTCCGTTGGTTGCGTTCTCGCTTTCACTACAGTTCTTGTAGGCGATATCTCCTCGACGCTTATTTTTTCATAAAGCACGTGTACAATGTTAGCGCTGAGCTTTGAGCCTATCAGGATTTCGAGCTTGACGGCTACACGCTGTTATTGCGCTTGCGCAATCGAAAACTCACAACATGGAGCGAAATCAGTTCATCGCGCACGATAATCTTGCAAAGGGAGGAAGAACAGGTGGGCGAATGCATGGCAAAGCAGGTTAGGAGACAATTTACAACTGACATTTCTATATAGACCAGTCGCCAGTATGTGCCCTAATTCTGTCATGTGGATCACCATTCTGGCGTCACGAAAAGCGAAAAAAAAATGTCCGAGTTTCCCCGTAAGGGCGAAGCAATGAATGCGATAGCAAGAAATAAGAATGTCTCACGTAAAACGACAAGCAGCTCGATACTTACAGCTTCCCGCTGAAGCACGAAGAACGACGCTCGAAAAGGACGTGCAGGTATACACAGGACAAGAGTGAACTAACTATCACAGTTGTTACGCCTTTCTGTTTCAGCAACACGCTGAATAGTGTCGACAACGCAGCAGACTTCAGGTGTGCGCGGTGTTCTTTTTTTTTCTTCGTTTCACATGAGGAGTGGGTACAGAAAGCGGCCCCTTTTTTTGTGCGCGTCTTAAGGGCAGTTTTCAAATTGAAAGAAAATGCAGGAGCGTTGCGTGAGAGAAAACACGCTCTATACTCTGTTTCAGAAGTTCCCTTCAGCACTGTGGAGGCTACAGGGCCCCTTAGCCAATGGGAAGGGGGGATTAGCCCCTCCACATGTATTCATCCGCGCCGCGTCGTCTGCTAGCATCCCCCCTGGCGTCTGCGCGCACACGTTCAGCGAGCAGACGGCAGCGCCGAAAAAAATAGAACATGGCTGCACTCATCGCGGCTGCTGCTCTCCGCCTCGAGTTTATCACGTCGTCGTCGTGCGCTCTGTGGCCCGTAAGTTGCAAACAGACGCTTGTATTTGCTTTATATTTATGTCTTGGAGCTTCGGCAGCAATGTATTCGTGACTACATTGCGCTATTTCCATGAACCGCTATCAAATTCTCGGCGCGTTAGGCTTAGCAGGCGTGGTAAAAGCAATATCTTATCTCCCCAACAACGACAGAGCGTACCTGATGATTTGTCCTGATCGTGAGATGGCGCAAAGCGATAGCTCATTACACCATTCATTTGTTGCTGTGAGCGCTTTGGGCGAGCGTCAAGGGCAAGTTCGGATCGAAGCGGGTGGTGGGGTCTGCATGGGCGCTGCCATGTTGATTTTTAGCCACAGTTACCGACGGTTACTGACACAACAATTAAAGAAATACGACGTAAATGCGATGAAGAATAAACAAATTACTTATTGATGTGCAGAATCAGATGCTAAAAAGGGCAAATGTCTCAACCTTGCCAATTGCAAGGCAATTATATCTGGATCTATATTTTACCTGCGCAAGCGTGTGGCTTGTTTACACCCCGTAGCTTTGGCAGTGCTGAACGGTAGTGGTGAAACAGAGTATAGCTCCTCCGAGACCTGCATACCGCCAGCGGTAAATGGTGTCTATATATAGCTTGCCGTTAGAATGACGGCGAATGCACGGTGCGTGGCTGAGTGGTCTAACGCAACGCGCTGTGGAGCGAGCGGTCGTTGGTTCGAATCGCCAGTCGGGTGCATTGTCTTCTGATTTATTTTTCTTTATGCCTATATATATATATATATATATATATATATATATATCCGGGGCATGACGGCGACGGCAAAAATCAGCCGGGAGTGGCCGTATAATTGCTATCGCCATAAAAAAATAAGAAACGTCATGAGAGAATGACGACCTCGATGTTGTATTTTATTCAGAGGCTGTCTATGGGCCTTCATAAGACCGGGTGTTTGCAAACACGGACACAAGAGTGTCACGGAGGAAGGAATACTGAGGAGAGGTCCTGACGTCACATACGTGAAGCCTCCACCTCGCAAACACCTGCATCGCCTCCTAGCGAAGGAGCAGCTAACCATTTTATGATTTCCGGCGCGTCGTTTGCAAGCGCATGCGCCAAGCGAGCGAGTTGGCGAGTCGCGGAACGTTTGCCGCGTTTTTGCAGCGTTTCTTTTTTTCGCCGTGCAAGCGGCGCAGTCGAATCACTCGTGCTGCTCCTTCTGTGTGTGTTTTAGGAAAGCTACGCAATGCCCAGCTGTTGCGTATACCACATGCAAATCGCGTGCTCTGCGGAAAGTACCGGGTGTCACTTTTCATGTGTACGTACGATCCGGTCATTGCCTATCACTAATGCCTGATACTTGCATGCGAAGCTCTCAGATGTGCGCTCTGTTGGTTCTCATACGCATTGTGTCAACTCAGAACACACCTGAACTTCTGTTTTTGGCGTCTGACGCGCCGTACATAACATACGCCGTAGGTATCGTATCGCGTGTTTAGCGGCTCTGTCGTTCATGGAAAGGCAATAAACTTTTGCTGCCTTTATCGGACTACGTGGTGTACGTATTGCGCGGTGTGTGCGCGCTGCATGGTAGTAGTTGTGTGCGCAGTGGAATTTCAAACTTCACATGCACGATCGCATATACAATACGGTGGTGTCCTTTTCTCGACGTGACGTTCCGTCAAACACTAAGTTGGCGTTGCGCCGAACTGAAGAGAGGCCTAACGCCCAGCAGAACGCGTAAGTAACTGTCCAGGTGAGTTCGAACACAACGATGCAGGAGCTGAATGTTCTTGATTACGGCACGAACCGGTACTTTCTGTACTGTTGCACAAAAAACGCTCCTCGAAGAATTTCAGCACGCAGCGCTCGGTCCTGCCACGCCCGTACAGTCTGGTAAACGTGTGCTTGCAACGTTTTACTGCATTCAACCGCACAAAACGCGCTAAGTTTGCGTCGGGACAACAAGTCAGCGCAGAAGCGAACCAGCGTGAAGAGCACACCGCGGGGCGTCTGCTGTTTTGTTTGCCCCCCTACCGGTTTGCTTGCCCCATAAATTTGACGTCACTTCCGCCACACTTTCCGCAATGCATTGGGATAGGATAGGGCCTTTCCTGAGTATTCCTTCCTCAATGAAGAGTGTAATCAAGACACCACAAATGCCGCTAACTGAAAAATCGTACAGCGGCGGAAAAGAAGGTAGACAAAAAACAAATAAATCAGCTTCGCACTAGTGGTGCCAAACCTGAAGGAAGTGCGGAGCTGGGCAGCCCGCTTTGTTTCTCTACGGTTTTATCTTTCTTTCCTCCTCTTCTGTTTTTTTTTTCTTTTCTCTGTTTCCGTTTCTTCTGTGTTTTGTTCTCTCTGTGTTTTCTTCCCCCCGTCTTTATATACTTTTTTTCGTTTTCTTGCTCTTTTTATTCGTCGTCCTAATTTTTCCTTTCTTTCTCTCTGTTTCTATTTTTTGCTTGCTTCCTCTTTTTTCCTATCTTAATACATTGTTCTGCCTGTCTTACGCCAAGCGATGACAGCATATGACAACATACGACAGCCCGGACCACTAAAGTGCTCCACACTTAATATTATCAAGGCGCCCGAAGACCAAGAGGAATATGACTTCTCCTATAGGCGCGCACGCGCTCTCAATATCCTACAGATAGCTATGCAATAAGTGGTTTTGCCTGCGTTTCGCCAAGCTACGACTGCATACGATAAGAGCGTACGATGACAGCATACAACGGCCCTGGCCCCTAAAGTGCTCCGCGCTTAAAATACTTATTTGCGAATTTCCAGGCAAGAGGCGATACCTATCAATGAGTTGCGCGTGACGGTCTACGTGAGAGACAACTGGTTACTCTCTTGCCTTCACTCTTTTGTGTTTGCGTTTTCATGTCGTGTTGCCCAGCGATCAATTATTCTAATTTTTTCTTTGCCTTAATTTCCCTATTGATTTATCGATTTACTCGAGTAAAATTGAAAGGAAAAACGTACGTTAATCCATCGATATATATTACTTATCTATTTTGTTTATCTATGCAAAATGTAGTAAGTCCAACACTGCACGAATATGCTATCCAGCTAGTTGGGTCGACGCCGCAGCGTTGAGGTCAGGCAATGCTCTTGAGACTTCTGGAGGAGAGAGAGACAACTTCCTGGAAGCGATTCTTGATGTGTCCATCTAAAGATGTCCACAGTCCATTTCGGCACAGCGCATTCAGTTGCTCGAAAAAGCGGTGAGCCGTGATGTTCGCTCTTGACCACGTCTATGCACCGAATCCGCCAGCACATTTCCAATGTAAGAAGGAAGTGGACGAAATGTACAGAAGCAGGAACTTTTCCAGTCTTAACTTCCATGAATGTGTCAAAGATGTTTGAGAACGATGCAGGGAATTCGTACCGATCTTCACTGGTGCGTTAGAAGGGCGGCCGCATTAAACCTCATTCGATGGCTTACGCGATCAGAATTTACGCACGCCCTCCGATATGTACGCCCCAAAGCGGGTGCCTGGGGGCTGCGTTCGTTGCGTTGAATCACATTCGCTCCCTCTCATTTATGTCGAGAGTTGTGAAAACTTCGTGATATCAAAATGACATTGCGTAAGAAGAACCGGAAACAAGGGGCGCGCTGGTTGCCGAACTCCTGCCAATCAGCTGCGACCAAAATGCACAGTCTACTAGGGGGGACACATCGAGAATAACTCCGCAACCGTAAAAAAATGAAACAGGTGCATGCTGGGTACTGTGACCAGAGCATGGAGCACGGGGGGGGGTGGGGGGGGAGCGGCGTCGGAGAAGGTTGGTTTGTGGACGCTGGGCGCGCGCGTCCTCGTGAATTTTCGTTTTTTTTTGTTCCCATGAGCTCACCAAGAAAGAAGAAATGAAACAAGGGCATGGTGGGAATTGTCACACGAGCCCGAAGAGGTAGCACCTTCAGAGGAGGTTGGCTTATAGATGCTAGGCGCATTCTCTCCTATTTTTTCCCCTCTATGGTTGAAGCGCTTTCCATTCCTATCATTTGAGTCGAGAGTTGTGAAATGTTCTCGACGTCAAAATGACGTTGAAGAGGAAGAACCGGAAAGAGGGTGCGTTGCTGGCCGAGCTCCCGCCAATCAGCGGTCGCTGAAATGGAGACTCCATTACATGGACACATCGAGAAAAGCACCTCCGGCGAAGTGATGTATTTCAAGTCCAGGTTCCCCGTTCGGGTTAAAATAAAGACTAACGGCGGCGCGCCGCAATTATTGCGCGGCGGCGGCGGCGGCGCGGTCACTCTCGAAACTTCGGCGGCGGCGCCACCGGCGTGAGCAAAAATAGGCGGCGGCGGCGGCGCGGCGCGGCGGCGCACAGCTCTATCCAGAAGCTTCTCGGTTGTAATAGATCGTTTTGTTAAGATTGCGCGCAGGACGCGGACACTCGAGCTTAATCCAGAGCTTCTGCGACAACCAGTGATAAGACTAGAATGTTCGACGCGTGATGCATAAAATCCGGTGCGTTCCAACTATGATCAGTTGATCGACGGCCGACGCTCTGTTCGCCGCTATCAGTGCCAGCGTGTAGTGCTGTAATCTGACTTTCCGTTTACCGGCCACAAGTTAGGCCGACTAAACAGTTTCATTTTGGACCTACCGATTGCTGCCTTCGTCGACGTCACGACCACGTGACAATATACGATTTGTCGTTGATACGCACTTCTTTGGGGTGGTTCAGCAGGACAAAGGCGGGTTCCTCATTACCCACGATATAGCGCAAAGGGAAAATGGAGCGCTTAGGACGTCGTCTCATCCGTCTTTTGCTGAATTGGGGCTGTCCGCCTTTCGCTCCATATTCTGACCCACAGAATGTGGTCACCTGTGCTCACGAACTTTTCTTTTTCATCGTTTTCCATCCTTGAGGTGCCGCGGACGACGTGTGGCTGACATGAAATCGCGGCGCCTTGTCGTGTGATTCACTGTCTGTCGCCGAAAAAAAATTGATTTTGTCCACGGTTTTTGTCTACTGATTCAATCATCTGTTCTCGGTTAAACAAGGGCAACGGGCCCTTCACGAGAGGCCTTTAAGAGGCGCGGAACGGTAAAACCTTCTTGGCTGACGTGTTCCTCGGGCCTGTTTACATGGCGCCGTTACATTACCCAGAATTTTCCTGGAATAACACGCACTACCACGGCAGATTATGGGTTCGCTCCCAAACAGCATTGACATTTACCAACCCTTCGCCCCCTTCCGCATGTTTTTGCATGTTTCCCCATAATACCAGGAGGTTTTGTGCACCTGTGGCGATAAGGCCTAATGGAAATTTTCAATTACACAAAACAGCGTGACGATGCGACCGACCACACAAAAGTTTCGTCTGGTAGCTGCCTATATTTCCACCTTCAATAAAGGAACTCTGAGGGTGAGTTAAGGTCATCACCGACAAACCAACCTCCAGACAGACATACGGTTTCATCAGTCATGTGGCGTTAGCATAGCTAGATAAATGCTTGGCATCATTGCAGGAAGTTTGTCATCTGGCACAGCGTAGTTCCGTTTTACTCCAACGCAGCAACCGATCAAGCACACAAGCGTGTGAGCAGGAGCATCTTCTATGTCAGCGCTCTCAGCCTGTGCCTGTCTCCCCTACCTTGTCTGCAACGGAGCTTGCGGATTTTTGCAGAAATATCTCCAAAACAGATAGGTAGTGCTTGCAACTAATCTTCTAAAATGACTTCTCGGGATATTGATCAGTCCCTCCATGGCGTTCTACAATGATACAGTCGTGGTTTCAAAACAAAGCTTTGAAAGCTTCCTCAGCGCATATGCAAAAAGAAACTGCCGGCGTGGGCGTCACTTCTGCAGGAGACCAGCTCATTGCACGTTTCCTAGGATTTTAACGCATATGCTAAGCCTATATTGCAGACCAGCGATGCGGCGTTGCCGCCTCTATTCCTAGTACTAATATGGTTGCGTACCAAGAAATTTTCAGTCATCCCGATGGGAAAGAGTGTTACATGGTACTCCTAGTACAGAAATACTAAAATATGAAGGATATGAAAGAAAATGAGGCGCACGCTGAAATATCTCTCGCGCCTCTGGTCCTTTCTGTCACGCGACGCATATCTTCAGTGCTTGCCAGAAGTGCTTGCCAGAAGGACGGCGAAAACACGAACAGACGCAACAGCTCCGCGCGCTACGAAGAAAGGCCTCAGTCGACGGTGTACTGCTGCGTTGTGTATTGCCACGGAGGTAAAGGACTTCAGTTTTATTGATTTCCGTAGCTGTTGCACGAAGCAGAACGGTGAGAGCGCTGGATACGGGCCCTTGCGAACGTATTGGGTAAGCGAATTACTCGCGTTTTCCAGAGCCGGTCGCATGAGAAAGTGTGGTAATGTGGGTCTCCTGTTATTGTTATGGGTAGCCTTGACGTAGAACCATGGAAACCTTGACTCTGACGCTCAGCAGAGCCTCAAACCGCAGTGCACGCCGTGCAGCAGTTACATGCAGACTGGTGAAGCGCGCGATACATCGCGCATTTCGCCACCACCCATAATCTGAACTGGTCGTCTTAACACAGCATCGCGCACGTACGCATTCAAATTTAAGGCTCAAAGTTCCGGCTTTAAATAGCAAATGCTAACACGTGCATCATGCAAGTAAATCGCAAAATGTTGGTGGTAACCAACTTCAGGTTTTTCTTGCCCGTGCCCTCCGCGATTGCCGGAGCTATCTCGGAGGCCACGGTTTTGCCTTTTGTTGTATCCCGAGAAAGTGGACACGCACGTATATCATTTGCATATACAAACGGAAGACAATCGTCAACAGAACATTTGAGGATACGTAATAAAACAGTTCAACGCGCAAGAAGCGAGAGATGGATGGAGAATGGAACCGCCAAGGCGAAAATCGCCGGGGTAATTCGTGCCTGATAAAGCGAGCGTCGTACCACTTATCGCAAAATACATTGCTCGTGCACAAATATCACGCATTCAGGCATTACAGAACGCACGTAGGAGTGCCTCGAACTCGATGTCATGCGATGCTCTCTTGCGCTGGCGAGTTGCAGCACGCCGAAATAACTGAAACATCTTTTGCATTGTACCCGCAGTTCACGTTGCTGATCTTCCTACTTTTCTGAAGCAAGGGTGGGTTGACGGAAGAAACTTTCCAGGTACTTGATTTTTAGAAAACCGCGCCTCAACACCAACAATAGAGGGGCGTTCTATAGTGGTCCTATGTACATTCGCTTGCAGACGGCTCTCTTTGCACTACCCAGTTATGGCCAGGGCGGCGATGAGAGCGCTGGTGGCGGCGTTTTGCGCAGCGCCGCCTGGGCAGAGTCTGACGTCTGTGGGCAACCATAAGTGCTGACGACTTTGCTACAAAAGAGCGAGCCGACCCGGAACTTAGGCACCTAGTAAAAAAATTGGACACTTTGTACATTCCAAAGTGTGTTCGGCGAAAGAGTGTGGCCATTCCACTGACGGAAAGACGGACGGAAAGACCGACGGACGGACAGACGGACATCCGGACGGACGGACATCCGGACGGACGGTCGGACATCCGGACGGACGGACGGACATCCGGACGGACGGACAGACATCCGGACGGACGGACGGACAGACGGACATCCGGACGCACGGACGGACGGACATCCGGACGCACGGACATCCGGACGGACAGACGAACATCTGGACGGACGGACATCCAAACGGACGGACGGACATCCGGACGGACGGACGGACGGACAGACGGACATCCGGACGGACGGACGGACAAACGGACATCCGGACGGACGGACGGACGGACGGACAGACGGACATCCGGATGGACAGACGGACATCCGGACGGACGGACATTCGGACATCCGGACGGACGGACATTCGGACGGACGGACGGATGTCCGAATCCGTTGTTCCAAAGTGTTAAATCGGCCATTTGCGTCGTTTTTCATTCGACACTTTTTCCAAAACAAGAACTTCGTGCCGCTTCGAGCAAATTACGTTCTTGCGGTACCGTATGAACTGCGACTAGAAGTCCGCCACACCTTAGGCTACGATCCGGAGGCAGGAAACCTCGGTGTTTCTCGCACTCTCGCAAGAAATACACGAAAAGTACTACTGGCCGCCCCTTTCCGCCGAGGTCGCTCGCTACGTAAAGACGTGCCGAGACTGTCAGCGATGCAAGACACCGCCAACATGACCGGCAGGCTTTCTTCAGCCGATCGAACTGCCTCGCCGACTATTCCAGCAAATCGGTGCGGACCTTTTGGGGCGGTTTCCTTTGTCCACAGAAATAGCAACTTTGTCCACAGAAAGTTTAATGAAAGTAACTTGCTTTAGTCGAGAAAAAAATATTTTGAAGTTTAGACTTATCATTGCATTGTTTTGGTGTAGGGGCAGTACAAACCAATTGAATTTGTTTTATAAAAATGAGGTAGTGTATTTGTTGCACATGGCTTTCAGTTTCTTTTGTTCGTACGTTGTATTGTTCAATACACATAATAGTGGTAATTAAAAGAGGTAAAAATGTAAGTGTCATTGTCTTAGATGCCGCAATTCTCAAGGAATTAATCGCGTTACTTATTGCATGCGGCTCTGAGAACCCAATGCTTCAAAGTAAGTTGTCTTTACGTTCATGTAATCAGGAGAAGGGAGGCGGTAGCGAGGGCATTTAAACCGGATTCAACATTCTCCGGAAAGGACAGCGCACGATGTGGCGATGCGCGTGCATTCGCGCCTTCCGTACGGTGTCCGAGACCGTACGAACGGAATAGGCCAAGCTATTTTTCGCATCTATATTGGGCTGTTTCCAAGCAGGAGATTTTCGGTTACGGTAGAATTTGTCAGTTTGATAATATGCACTGTTTCACACATGTTATGAGATCAAGACCACTGACGATTTTTTTGAGGTGGCTGTACGCCGCCGCCGTTGTGCGTAAGCAACACATCTCAGTGTCAACGAAATCGGGAATTTCTGTGATGAATCACTTGACGTAAAGATTTTCATCTCTGACTACTGTTCGAATAGGAACCCTCGATAGCAAGTGAGCTTACAGATGAACTTGTCGCGTGCGTAACTCTCGGGTCCCGCGTTCAGGGGCAAACAATATATGCATTCAGTTTCATTATATTTCTACGAAGTCAATTCGCTCGGCGAAGGAAACAAAAATTCAAACGCAAATATGTTTTGTCTAACACGCCTCCTCCATAACGATAGTTTATCTTGATGAAGCTATTCCTTTTTCAAAACAACATTCGTCAATGCCCCCTCGGCTAACAAAAGAAACATTCAGTTGCAAACATACAATCAATCACAGAACTTCACTATACCAAGAGTTTATTTTGATGACGGTATTACTCTTTTGAATGAACATAACTTTAACCTTTCAGACATGCTAGTTTTTCTCTTTTTCAGCCATATAGTGACAGTTAATCTTAAAAATGTTGTGAGAAGTTTTGTGAGCATCATTCCCGTCTTCCGATTGTCCGCAATTGAAAAGCTTCTAGGGGAGCTTATTTTTAATGAAAGATCGATTTGGATTTTCAGGAAGGATACTACTAACGTGTGAACGTCCTGTGATATCTTTCGCTTAACTTGTAAGACTTAACTAGCCGGAGTAAAAGAAAGGGCGATTCGAATTGAGAAGGAATAGTCGTAGTCAGTGTTGACGTAATGTGGTGGGAAGGCTATAAAGCTACTTCCCGTGTTTAGAATGAAAAGCCTGATACCTGATTGATGCACTGGCACTCACTTAACTTTAGCGATGGCCACTCTACGAAAGTTTCACTGCAGTTCCCCTTTTCCCTCACCGATTGGTTGAGTCCAAAGGAAAACGAGTGGCACAATGGATTCAATCTTTAAAACGTAGCGACAAAGTGCTGCTCACAATAGCCTGCCTATTGTTCGCTGACTTCCGTGGGTAAATATTGGAAGTAAAAAGTTTTTAGGCAGCCATTATTGCGAAAAACATGGTAGGCCATAACAATACACATTAGGCAGCGCAGGGCCCCAGGTGTGCGTACGACTAGAAATGAAACTACCAGGTATGTGAAGCTATCTACGATTAGTTTCAGTGTTCACACTTTATTGGTGCTGACCGCAGGAGTTTAAGAATCAAACTCCTCTGCATTCACAATAAATGATGTCTCCTTTCACAGCACACTTAGTGAACTACAGGTTCAAAAAACCTTAAAATTAGTATTGAGATCAATTCTAGCTGCGCCCATATTGCTCCGGGCAAAGTACAACTCCGTGGACAGTTAAGTGACTTCTAAAACACTTGACGGAAGCCGAGTTCATTATATCAGGGTACCACCAGAATTGCGCAGCAACTGGTAATACATATCAACAATGAAGAAATATGTTTCGTATTCCCAAAGTCATCGCGATCTCTTGAGCCGCTGCGCATTGTCGCCGACCAGAGCCAGTGTACTGAATCTTCTGCCGGTTGTGCTCAGTGCCATCACGATGTCAGCCTCGCACATTCCCGCTTTCAGAAATGGGGTTTGTTCGTATCTTCACTCGTTCTGAATTACCCGTCTGTTTCAACACTATGAACACGCATAAACAAGCAACATTTTATATACCCCAGCATCTTCAGCGAACTGAAATTTTCAAGTGAATCTCGACGTTTCTAGTGCGGTCCGGTGCCCTAAAATAGCAAATATTTGCTTCGTTTAGTGTCCAGAGACGTCACACTTGCGAAATACCGCCCCAAATAGCTTGCTCAAATGTCACCTGGCGTATGTAGTAGAATAAATAGAATAGAATGCAGGTGATGAAATTGAAGGTGAGGGAGAAAGGCGGTTCTAGACGCATGATAAATGGGCTCTAGGCATTGTATAGTACTACTGCTTTTGCCTGCTGCGGTTCCTGCCTGCTGCGGTTCCTGCCTTTTGCTCGTTCACACGCACAGTTGCTTGGGCCACGGCTACTGTCCCCATTGGCGACCCACGATGGTTCCAGATTGCTAGGGTGTCCTGTCGCACTCACAGCGCGTCGCATGTTTCAGATCGCAAAAAAAAAGCCCCCCAGTCTCCGCTTACAAAATGCGCCTAAAGACTCACTTACCAAGTAATCTGTAGCAATTTTCCGTGTGTCCATCAAATGATCTTACTATCGGACTTCATTGCCTCGCGAATTTGTTGCGGCAAAAGTTTCCTGAAATTGCCAAAAACGAGTGAAGCTTTAACCTTTGCTTTAAACCTTTGCTGTCTCCTCGTTCCTATGGGCGTGCTGGAATCTAAGCAGCGTAGAATGGCGAAATGCAAAGAATTTGCATCAGCACGCAATGTTACCTTGTGCACATGCCACGAAATGTGATCGCTCACACTTTCCGTGTGGTTCCTTGATGTGCTAGAGTAGCTAATTTTAATGCGAGCAAATTATGGAACGCTGCCATGGCACACGGTATGAAAAGCGCATGGCGTGGAGGGGCGGCTGCATGGCTTCGACCTTTGCGTAGCTGGCCATGGTCGCTCGCACTTATCTTTACAGAACTGAGTAGATTATTAATATTTTTTTTGTAATCCGGTATGCTCCTAAATTTGCTCACGAGCCCGCGGATATCCTTGAATTGATGGTCACAAAAACAGGATTGTTTTTTTTTTCATTGTTCTGAAGCATCTATACACAGGTGATAAGGAAACTGTGCACGATCTATCATTTTTTTAGATACATTTTCCTCTCGTGATCATCTAGAATTGTTGTAGCAGCATTCACTTGGTCCGTCCTTATTAGTACAAGATGCTGCGTGAAATGTTCAAAGGCATTAGTGGTGGTCCTGGCCATATGTGGAAGAAGATGAAGCATCTACTCATGCTGCATTTTCTAATGACTCTGGACCAGTGAAAAAAAAAACCAAAACATGGTTGCTCCCTCCATCATATGGATCGGTGTAACACAAAAGTAAAACGTGTCTTCACAAAAGTAGGGCTTAGGGTGTAGCGGTGTATGAGGGCTCTAAAACGTATGTTGGTATTGGGCTGCCACAGCACAGTGGATAGAACCGCACTGACGATTCGTGATACATCTCGGTCCTGACAACTAAGGTCCATGATGTAGAAGCACAGATATTTGGGCGAGTTTGTATTGATCCATGACGGTATTTAGGAGCGCGAAAACAGACAAGATACACGAGAAGGACTGAACAGGACGAGCGCTCACTTCAAACTAAAGTTTATTAACAGAATATGGCCAAGCTTTATCATACAAGAAAGGCAACAAAAAACAGAGCAACGCAGTCGTGATACCACAATCTAACAACCGAAGAAACAGCCCTCACCTCCCAGTCAAAAATGTATCTTGTCTGTTTTGCGCGCTCCTAAATACCGTCATGGAAGGTCCATGAGAACGTATAGACCAAAGCATTGTTGTAATTGTAGTATTTAACGGCGAGAGCCGTAATTAGAGAAAGTGGTGTGGCAGCAAGAAGAGCGTCGCTGATAAAACGCAGAACTTGGACTAAGGTCGCCATGGCGCGGCACTGACCACCAAAGCCGGACTAGAGGGAAACGTAATGCGCGTCGTGTGTGATCTCTAGCCCGGCCGCGATTATTCTCGGGGCGAGCGTAAGCGGGGAACGCGGTGTGGCAGCCAGGAGAGGCAGGCACGCGTCGCAGAGCTTTTAATATGGGTGAACGCTATTAGCGAATACGAGGCTTGGGCTATGCCGAAGCATGGGATGCAATATAAGCGCTGCGCCATCGGCGATATCTACACTATATTCCGGAGTTCCAGGTGGCTTTATATTTGCAAAACCCCACATCGCATTCGCGCGAGATTGGGGTAGGGAAGTTTATTCTTGAAAACGGAATCTCTTCGTCTGTGCCCTTGAGCTGCGGTTTGTCTGCCTGCCAGCCTCATTTGTCGGGCACCAGTGTACTACACATGAAGGGGGGATTACCTGTCGCGGGAATTTTATACAACTTATTACTCCAAGAAAAGACGGTGAAGCCTTTCGATGTTGGCTCTCTGTTTAAAAATATCGAATACCAATTTTTAGATTTTCGTTGATAACTTTCTTTGGTGCTTGTTGACTGGGCTGTTTATCTGTTTTTATGAAATTAACATTGTTGTTTAAATAGTTGATACACAGCTCCCTTTATTTGTGTATATTCTCTGCTTTTTCGGGAGTATAAACTCGGTTTAAAATCGATGCTTTTTATATGTGTTCTTGGAATGTTATGTGTAGCTTTTCTTTTCACGACAGTACTTCATTTCAAGCATTTGAGGTGTATTGACCGATTGTTGCCCGAAAAAAAAAACAATCGGATGTCATTTTTGAGTGCGGCGTATGACATTCGAACTTTACACTTATACTGCTTATTTGCAAAACACATGGACATTGATCAATAATTTATACCATGCCGACGACATAGAATAGATTATTCGACTTGTCTGATGTTGACATCTTTCGAACAGAAAATACACTATACGCATATGTCATCAATGCGCATAAAGTGTGTATTACTGGTTACCATAAGTGTGTTGGCATAAGCTCCAATATGAAGAATAAGAGAAGCATTGAAAAGTTGGTCCACATGTTCAAGTGGTTGTAACGGTCGTCGCTACCGTCGTCTGCGCCTTGAAAATAAATGCTGTGCTTTAGTCGAAAAGTAAGAAATTTGTTTTTCGTTCTTTGTCATATGCAGTTATGTATCACTAGATAAACGTACGCTTCGCGAATAGGTAAAAATATAAATACAAAAAATACCCAAAATTTGCCACTTCAGCACTTCGTGTTGATCCATTTTCACAAAAATAAATAATACGATTCGAGAGATATCTGTAGTCTCAGTGGGATTAGTAGCAGTTCGACATTTTCATTTCCGCATGTAACCTCAGAACACACCACCCCAACCCCCCACCACCCCCCCCCCCCCCCAAAAAAAAAAAGAAAGAAAAAAACAAGATTGCATGCATAATCTTTGTAATGGAAACTTGAGAGAGCTGTCTCCAAAGTCATGTGCCGTGACATAGACTCGTGCACTTAAATGTGCCAGAACAAAAAAAAAAAAAGACAGGGGAAAACAGGATGCTACAGTTCATAAGCCAGTACCGATGCCGTATGGTGAGAGGGCCACATAGCCATTTCTCACGCTTTATTGAAAAGCGTCTCAATTTTTATGGCAGAATAGGGCAAAACAAATGCAGGCAAGTGGAATGTTCTGTGGAGTTGTTTACTCAAGTCCCATGTCCGGTGAGAAATGTACATCGGCCCGTCCGAGAGAAGTATCTAATGGGCGATTTGTGAGCTGACACCAAGTGCAACAAAGAAAAACTGGGAAGGACCGAAGCATGTAGCGAAAGGTGTTTCCGCTCCACTAACATGGAGTCTGGTGGGAGGCGAAGCATGCAGTGTTTTGAGAGTGATTTTTTAGATGCGAGGCATCTAATGCTCGGGGCTATGTCCGTCCCTCCCGCGTCCGTCCCGCGTCCCGCGTCCGGCTACTCTCATGATGTAGGGAAGCACCCAATATGCGAACCGGAACGCTGTAGTACAATTTAAGGCCGTCAACCACCACTACAGTCACCAGAGTGATGGCGTAGAGCACAGAGAGGCTGCTTATCAATGGCTAGGCAGGTGGTGTGTGTCGCCCAGGTTGACTCCATCCCTCGATCTTGCTTGCATGTGTTTGGGGGAGTGCTTAGTCTGTCCCTCCTTCCCGCGTCCCACACCACCACAGCGCATGCGCGTCTCCTCTCCTACGCTCACCCCCCTTCCTCTTCTCTAGGAATAGCCTATTCTGCGGAGCGGCGCCCGCGTCTCGCGTCCTACACCACCACAGCGCATGCGCGTCCCCCTCCCCCCACTCTCTCCTCTAAGAATCCTCTACTCTACGGAGCGGCCCCCCGCGTTCCACACCCTGACAGCGGATGTGTCCCCTCCCCCAATCTCTCCTCTCCTACGCTCACCCCCTTTCTCTACTCTAGGATTCGTCCACTCTACGGAGCGGCGCCCGCGTCCCACAGCGCATGCGCGTCCTCACCCCCTTTCTCTGCTGTAGGAATCCTCCACTCTACGGAGCGGCGCCCGCGTCCGATATCCCCACAGCGCATGCGCATCCTCTCCCGCTCTCTCCTACGCTCACCCCCCTTTTTCTACTTTAGGAATCCTCTACTCTACGGAACGGCTCCCGCATCCCACACCCCCACAGTGCATACGCGTCCCCTCTCTCTCTCCTCTAGGAATCCTCTAAGGAGCGGCGCGCGACAGGTGGTGCGACAGCTGCATACTCCGCTGGGGGCACCGCGGTAGTTCCGCGGTATAACAATGACTGGAGCGCGCCTTCATCCTCTCTGCTGTGCAGCGCCGCGATGAGCGCCCGGGCCACTGCCGCGAAACCGAGAGCGGCGACGTTTCTCCCGCTCAAGCTAACCACCTCCCCGCTGCTTCGCATCCACACATGGTTCCCTTTAGTGGGAGATGGGGAAGTATTTTTCTTATGAGGCACTGGCGGCAGCCAAGCCTGAAACCAGGCATGTAGAAAAGGGTGTTCCCGCTTCATAACGTCGTCAAGAAATTGCTTCTTCTTCATCTTTTTCTTCATCTTCTTCCCTACATGCCTGTTTTCAGTTCCCTACGCCATGTAGGGATGGGTGCTTCCGCTGCACTAACGTCTTCAGGTATTTGTTTGGCTAACTGTTCTCTTCTTTTAAACGCCAAGCATTTCTTTGCAAACTGTGGCGACCTTGAGGGTATCTATCTATCTAGATATCCGGCTACACCCTCCCCGACCGGCCTCTTTTCTTTTTTGACGGGATACATCTTTCAGTTTGGCTCACCGAATTCGTAATGGCGGGCTCTGGTTGTGCCCCCACTGCCACTTTCGTTGTTGCGCGTTCTTCCTCCTTTCTCTGTATTGGAGAGGAGGGTACGGAGAACATACGCGCAAGCGCTAAGGAAAGCATCTGCAGCCTCCGAAGAAGACAAGTACATTTGTCGAAACGTCGCCTCCAGCACACAACCCTTCTTTACGAATTTCTCCTCGTCAACTTTCCATATATCAAATACATAATAAAACATATGTTTGGGACCTGTTACGATAGCATCTATCGGTACCCTCGAATGAAACGCTCGATATTAAGGATACCGAAACACGCAGCCGCGCACGATACAGAAAGCAGCGAGCGGCACGGGCAGAAACAGTGCAGACTCAAGTATGTGCAGCGCACTGCAGTATGTGCAGCGCACTGCATCATACGCCAGCATACACTGCAGTGCACTGCAGTGTATGCTGGCGTATGATGGATGCTGGAGTGTGGTGGATGCTGGAAACCAACGGAGCGCGAAACGGCCCTAAACCGTCATGGCCATCGTGCCTAGCTCCCATGCATTAATATAAATGTTTCGCAGGGCAACGCGTTTCATCAGCCGACCACAACGCATACATGCTCCATATATACGATTTCCGTAGATAATACTCACTTCTTTGGGGTGGTTCAACGGGAAAAAGGCGGGTAGCTCATTACCCACAAGATAGCGCGAAGGGGAAATGGAGCGGTTAGGACGTCGTCTCATCCGTCTTTCCTTGGATTGGGGCTGTCCGCCTTTGGCTCCATATTCCGACCAACAGAATGTGGTCACCTGGGCTCACGAACCTTTAAGGCGAAAGCCTTTAATGTCTCATGCTCACGTCCGTCCGGTGTCCGTCCGGCGTCCGTCCGGTGTCCGTCCGGCGTCCGTCCGGCGTCCGTCCGGCGTCCGTCCGGTGTCCGTCCGGTGTCCGTCCGTCCGTCTGTCCGTCCGTCTGTCTGTCCGTCCATCCGTCTGTCCGTCCGTCTGTCCGTCCGTCCGTCCGTCCGTCCGTCTGCCCGTCCGTCTTTCCGTCCGTCCGCCCGTCTGTCCGTCCGTCCGTCTTTCCGTCCGTCCGCCCGTCTGTCCGTCCGTCCGTCTGTCCGTCCATCCGTCCGTCTGTCTGTCCGTCCGTCCGTCCGTCCGCCCGTCCGTCCGTCCGTCCGTCCGTCCGCCCGTCCGTCCGTCCGCCCGTCCGTCCGTCCGTCCGTCCCTCCGTCCGTCCGTCTGTCCGTCCGTCCGTCTGTCCGTCCGTCTGTCCATCCGTCTGTCCGTCCGCCCGTCCGTCCGTCCGTCCGTCCTTCCGTCTGTCCGTCCGTCCGTCCGTGCGTCCGTCCGTGCGTCCGTCTGTCTGTCCGTCCGTCCGTCCGTCCGTCCGAGCTTTGGCACGGAGCCATGTGGCCGCCCGGATGCGCAAACGGACGCCGGTCGCGTCGGACTCTACAGCGCTCGCGCTTTGCTTGCGTAGCGTCGCTGTGCCCAGCGTTTGCAATCATTCTGACCGACGCCGTCTCAATGGACGCAGGCGTTCACGGAATACCCTTTCGAATTTACAAAGGGTCCGTCAATTTAAGCGCTGGAACGCGGATGGCGTTTGCACGATGCGCAAATCGCGAGAAAATACTAACGCATGCGAACGGAGGAACATTAGTCTCGCGTCTCGCTGCGATTCGCGGTAAGAAATTAAAAAAGGAAACGCGCACACATTCGGTTTGTGTGTTATCCCACTGAGAGTGTAAAAGATAAAAGACATGGCATAGTCAGTGGAATGGCCACACGCTTTCGCCGAACACACTTTGGAATGTACAAAGTGTCCTTGAATATTTCTGTATCGTCGTTTGCCATCCTTGAGGTGTCGTGGACGACGTGTGGCTGACATGAAATCGCGGCGCGTTGTCTAGTGATTCACTGCCATTCACCGAAAAAATGGATTTCCTCCACGGTATTTGCCCACTGATTCAATCATCTGTTCTCGGTTAAACAAGGGCAACGGGCCCTTCAGGAGTGGCCCTTTAAGAGGAGCGAAACGGTAAAACCTTCATGGTTTACGTGTTCCTCGGGCGTGTTTACCTGGCGCCGTTACCTTACCTAGAATTTTCCTGAAATAACAAACACCACCACGCGAGATTGTGGTTTTGTTCCCAAACCGCATTGACATTCACGAACCCTCGCCCCCTTCCGCAAGTTTTGGCACATTTCCCCATAATACCAGGAGGTGTTGCGCACCTGTGGCGATAAGACCTAATGAAAATTTTCAATTACACAAAACAGCGTGGCGATGCGACCGACCACACAAATGTTTCGTCTGGTAGCTCCCTATATTTCCACCTTCAATAAAGGAACTCGGAGGGTGAATTAAGGTCATCACGGACAAACGAACCTGCAGACAGACATACGGTTTCATCAGTCATGTGGCGTTAGCATAGCTAGATAAATGCTTGGCATCAATGGAGAAAGTTTGTCATCTGCCACAGCGTAGTTCTGTTTTACTCCAACGCAGCAACCGATCATGCACACAAGTGTGTGAGCAGGAGCATCTTCTATGTCAGCGCTCTCAGCCTGTGCCTGTCTCCCCTACCTTGTCTGCAACGGAGCTGCGGCAGTTTGCAGAAATATCTGCAAAACAGATAGGTAGTGCTTGCAACTTATCTTCTAAAATGACTTCTCGCGATATTGATCAGTCCCTCCATGGCGTTCTACAATGATACTGTCGTGGTTTCAAAACAAAGCTTTGAAAGCTTCCTCAGTGCATATGCAAAAAGAAACTGCCGGCGTGTGCGTCACTTCTGCAGGAGACCAGCTCATTGCACGTTTCCAGGATTTTAACGCATATGCTAAGCCTATATTGCAGACCAGCGATGTGGCGTTACCGCCTGTACTCCTAGTAATATGGTTACGTATCTCACCAAGAAATTTTCAGTCATCCCGATGGGAAAGATTGTTACATGGTACTCGTAGTACAGCAATACTAAAATATGAAGGATATGAAAGAAAATGAGGCGCCCGCTGAAATATCTCTCGCGCCTGGAGTGCTTTATGTCACGCGACGCATATTTTCACTTTTGCCGAAGTCGGCTGGACCAAACAGACGCCTTTGCTGCCGGAACTCAGAAAAAGAGCTGCGAAGTTCTCTCCGGCAGTCAGAGACGCAACGAAGACGTCATTAAGTGCTTCAGGCATTGGGGATAGGACAGCGCACCTACGCGTACGTGCGGGATTTCCTATCCAACCGCACTGCAAGAATTGCAATCGGAGAGGCAAGGTCCGAATAGATAGAATTCGGCAGTAGGGGCACGCCACAGGGTTCGGTGCTGTCTCCCTTTTTATTTAGTGTGGCAATGATCGGCCTACCCACAGAACTCGACAAGATAGAGGGCCTCAGGCATAGTTTGTACGCAGATGACATCACCCTCTGGGTGACAGGTGGGAGCGATGGCATGAAGAGATATTACAGGAGGCCGTTAACACGGTAGAGAGATATGTGGAAAGTAAGGGGCTGAAATGCTCTCCTCAAAAGTCAGAATTACTCATTTATAGACCCACATGTAGGGGACGAAAAAGCCTGCAGGAGAGGCCAGACATTGCGATATTCGCTGGAGGAAATAAAATACCCACGGTAGCGAACCTACGAGTTCTAGGCCTCCGTATATCTGAGAACGGCCACAATGGAAAAACTATAAGGATATTAGAGAACAGCGTTTACCAAACAATGAGGCTCATTAAAAGAATAGCTAACAAAAACTATGGCATGAAGGAGCACAATTTAGTCCGTTTAACCCAAGCCTTTGTCGTCAGTCGCATCGTGTATGTTGCCCCATATCTTAAACTACACGCAGCCGAGCAGAGCAAGATGGAGTGTCCCATTAGGAAAGCGTATAAACAAGCATTAGGTCTACCGATAAATACGTCGAACGACAAGTTCTCGGCGCTAGGACTACATAACACACTTGCAGAGCTTATAGAGGCCCACACGGTGGCACAGTATGACCGGTTAACACAGAGCCCCACGGGCAGACATATATTGGACAGAATTGGGGTCACCTACAACGTCCAACATGGGATCAAAAAAGACATTCCGCGGGAACTTAGGAGACGTATCATAGTACCTCCATTACCTAGAAATATGCATCCTGAGCATCACCAAGAAAGAAGGATGGAAAGGGCGAAGACACTACATAGGAAATTTAGCAACGCTAAGGACGTGATCTATGTAGATGCAGCGGAATACGAGAATGGACAAAACATGGCGATAGTAGCTACGAATATTCAATGAGACTCCAAGGTCAGTGGCACTGTATGTACACGAAAGGCAGAGGTGGCGGAGGAGGCGGCTATAGCACTAGCGCTAGCCTCCACAAAAGCCGAAGTCATAATCAGCGACTCTAAAACCACTATTAAGAATTATGCTAAGGGCAGAACCTCGCCAGAAGCGCTAAGGATTCTAGCTAACTTTCTCGATGAGCGGGTTGTTCCTATTATATGGGCGCCTGCTCACTCCTCCCTCCCCGGGAACGAAATCGCGCACGACCTGGCTCGAGAAATGGCCGGCCGAACAGGTGCAGCGCGAAGCCTGGGGACGGACAGAGACCGCATGGTTAGTTACGAGGAAATTACAAAACACTACAGACTAGGAAGGGCCCGCTTTCCCCCCGGCACACACCTCGCTAAGCAAGCAGCAGGCGACGGCATGGCGCCTCTTACAGACGAACACTTTCCCGAATCCGGTCGCTTACCACTACTACTACCCGGAGCTATATTCAGATCGGTGTAGGTTTTGTCAGCAAAGGGCGGACCTAAACCATATACTGTGGGCTTGCGACAGATCGAAAGCGCAAAATAGAAATTACAGTAATGGAGAACAGTGGGAGACCGCACTGCTAAGCCCGGACTCTGAAGTGCAACTCCAAGTCCTTCGGCAAGCCGAGGATGCCGCCAGAGCACAAGGACTCATGGCTGCCACCTAGGGAAGGGAGGCCATTGTTCCCAATCTTGCCGTTTTTTTTTTTTTTTAATAAAAGTTATTTCCTCCTTGCCAGAAGGACGGCGAAAACACGAGCAGACGCAACAGCTCCGCGCGCTACGAAGAAAGGGCTCAGTCGACGGTATACTGCTGCGTTGTGTATTGCCACGGAGGTAAAGGCCTTCAGTTTTATTGATTTCCGTAGCTGTTGCACGAAGCAGAGCGGCGAGAGCGCTGGATACGGGCCGTTGCGAACGTGTAGGGTAAGCTAATTACTCGCATTTTCCAGAGCCGGTCGAATGAAAAAGTGTGGTAATGTGGGTCTCCTGTTATTGTTACGGGTAGCCTTGACGTAGAACCGTGGAAGCCTTGACTCTGAAGCTCAGCAGAGCCTCAAACCGCAGTGCACGCCGTGCAGCAGTTACATGCAGACTGGTGAAGCGCGCGATACATCGCGCACATCGCCACCACCCATAATCTGAACTGGTCGTCTTAACACAGCATCGCGCACGTACGCATTCAAGGCTCAAAGTTCCGGCTTTAAATAGCAAATGCTAACACGTGCATCATGCAACTAAATCGCAAAATATTGGTGGTAACCACCTTGAGGTTTTTCTTGCCCGTGTCCTCCGCGATTGCCGGAGCTATCTCGGAGGCCACGGTTTTGCCTTTTGTTGTATCCCGAGAAAGTGGACACGCACGTATATCATTTGCATATACAAACGGAAGACAATCGTCAACAGAACATTTGAGGATACGTAATAAAACAGCTCAACGCGCAAGAAGCGAGAGATGGATGGAGAATGGAACCGCCAAGGCGAAAATCGCCGGGGTAATTCGTGCCTGATAAAGCGAGCGTCGTACCACTTATCGCAAAATACATTGCTCGTGCACAAATATCACGCATTCAGGCGTTACAGAACGCACGTAGGAGTGCCTCGAACTCGATGTCATGCGATGCTCTCTTGCGCTGGCGAGTTATGCACGCCGAAATAACTGAAACATCTTTTGCATTGTACCCGCAGTTCACGTTGCTGATCTTCCTACTTTTCTGAAGCGAGGGTGCTTTGACGGAAGAAACTTTCCAGGTACTTGATTTTTAGAAAACCGCGCCTCAACACCAACAATAGAGGGGCGTTCTATAGTGGCCTATGTACATTCGCTTGCAGACGGCTCTCTTTGCACTACGCAGTTATGGCCAGGGCGGCGATGAGAGCGTTGGTGGCGGCGTTTTGCGCAGCGCCGCCTGGGCAGAGTCTGACGTCTGTGGGCAACCATAAGTGCTGACGACTTTGCTACAAAAGAGCGAGCCGACCCGGAACTTAGGCACCTAGTAAAATACCTCGACGGCAGGATCGCCGTTGTTCCAAAGTGTTAAAGCAGGCCATTTGCGTCGTTTTTCATTCGACACTTTTTCCAAAACAAGAACTTCGTGCCGCTTCGAGCAAATTACGTTCTTGCGGTACCGTATGAACTGCGACTAGAAGTCCGCCACACCTTAGGCTACGATCCGGAGGCAGGAAACCTCGGTGTTTCTCGCACTCTCGCAAGAAATACACGAAAAGTACTACTGGCCGCCCCTTTCCGCCGAGGTCGCTCGCTACGTAAACACGTGCCGAGACTGTCAGCGATGCAACACACCGCCAACATGACCGGCAGGCTTTCTTCAGCCGATCGAACTGCCTCGCCGACTGTTCCAGCAAATCAGTGCGGACCTTTTGGGGCGGTTTCCTTTGTCCACAGAAATAACAATTTCGTGCACAGAAAGTTTAATGAAAGTAACTTGCTTTAGTTGAGAAAAACATTTTGAAGTTTAGACTTATCATTGCATTGTTTTGATGTTGGGCCAATACAAACCAATTGAATTTGTTTTATAAAAATGAGGTAGCGCATTTGTTGCACATGGTTTTCCGTTTCTTTTGTTCGTACGATGTATTGTTCATTACACATAATTGTGGTAATTAACACAGGTAAAAATGTAACAGTGTCATTGTCTTAGATGCCGCAATTCCCAAGGAATTAATCGCGTTACTTATTGCATGCGGCTGTGAGAACCCATATGCTTCAAAGTCTTTACGTTCATGTAATCAGGAGAAGGGAGGCGTTAGCGAGGGCATTTAAACCGGATTCAATGTTGTCCGGAAAGGGCAGTGCACGATGTGGCGATGCGCGCGCATTCACGCCTTCCGTACGGTGTCCGAGACCGTACGAATGGAATAGGCCAAGCTATTTTTCGCATCTTTATTGGGGCGTTTCCAAGCAGGAGATTTTCGGTTACGGTAGAATTTGTCAGTTTGATAATATGCACTGTTTCACTCATGTTATGAGATCAAGACAACTGACGATTTTTTTTAGGTGGCTGTACACCGCCGCCGTTGTACGTAAGCAACACAGCTCAGTGTCAACGAAATCAGGAATTTCTTTGATGAATCCCTTGACATAAAATACTTTACGAAAATGATTTTCGTCTGTGACTACTGTTCGAAGAGGAACCCTCGATAGCTAGTGAGCTTACACATGGACTTGTCGCGTGCGTCACTGTCGGGTCCCGCGTTCAGGGGTAAACAATATATGCATTGAGTTTCATTATATTTCTACGAAGTCACAATTCGCTCGGCGAACGAAACAAAAATTCAAACGCAAACATGTATTCTCTAACACGGCTCCTCCATAACAATAGTTTATCTTGATGAAGCTATTCCTGTTTCAAAACAACAACAATCGTACATGCCCCCCTCGGCTAACAAAAGAAACATTCAGTTGCAAACATACAATCAATCACAGAACTTCACTATACCAAGAGTTTATTTAAATGACGGTATTACTTTTTTAAAGGAACATAACTTGAACCTTTCAGACATGCTAGTTTTTCTGTTTCCAGCCATATAATGACAGTTAATCTTTAAACTATTGTGAGAAGTTTTGTGAGCATCTTTCCCGTCTTCCGATTGACCGCAATTGAAAAGCTTCTCGGGGAACTTATTTTTAATGAAAGATTGATTAGGATTTTCAGGACGGATACTACTAACGTGTCAACGTCCAGTGATATCTTTCGCTTAACTTGTAAGTCTTAACTAGCCCGGGTGAATGAAAGGGCGATTCGAATTGAGAAGGAATAGTCGGAGTCAGTGTTGATGTAATGTGGTGGGAAGGCTATAAAGCTAGTTCCCTTGTTTAAGAATGAAAAGCCTGATACCCAATTTATGCACTGGCACTCACTTAACTTTAGCAATGGCCACTCTACGAAAGTTTCACTGCAGTTCCCCTTTTCCCTCCCCGATTGGTTGAGTCCAAACGAAAATGAGCGGCACAATGGATTCAAGCTTTAAAACGTAGCGACAAAGTGCTGCTCACAATAGCCTGCCTGTTGTTTGCTGACTTTCGTGGGTAAATATTGGAAGTAAAGAGCTTTTAGGCAGCTATTATTGCGAAAAACATGGTAGGCCATAACAATGCATATTAGGCAGCGCAGGTCCCTAGGTGTGCGTACGACTGGAAATGAAACTACCAGGTATGTGAAGCTATCTGCGATTAGTTTCAGTGTGCACACTTTATTGGTACTGACCGCAGGAGTTTAAGAAGCAAACTCAAGTGCAATCACAATAAATGATGTTTACTTTCACAGCACACTTATACCCTTGTTGCGCAGGCAGCCTAAACCGCGCTTAACGTAACCGTTGTTTCATTAACCGCGGTTCGCTTATGTTACACGGTAATCGAAAGCACGGTTATGCTGCTAACCGCGGTTGCAGGAAACCGAGCTTGGAAACCTCGGATAGGCAGTTAACCGAGGAAAATGGCGGCGCCCAGGAGCGATGAGTGCATGCCGGCGAGCATGCGTGAAAAACGGACAAACTGGACGACACGAACCACAGAAAGCCTGATAAGGCTGTGGGAAAATCATTTACGTGATCTGCAGAGCACGTCACGAAATGCAAAGGTGCACGCGGCAATAACAGCCGAGTTGAACGCCGAACTGCCGCCTGACGTAGAGCAGTTCACTCCAAAGCAAGTCCCAAGCAATGAGGGCTTTGCCGTAAAAGATGCATATATTCACATAATTGTACGTCTGAAGAACGTTATGGAGGATATAAGTGACATATTTGTGTAGAGAACGGCGATGTGCTGATTAGTAGGTCAGTTAGTTTGTTGTACTCCAGGTGGTGCTAGCCGCCTTAACCGAGGACGCTTCCGCGCTGTGTAATATCGGCGAACCATGGTTGGCGCTAACCGCGGTTCCACGCGGTTAACCGTGGTTAGTCGTAAATGCCGTTAACTTGCCTGTGTAACATGGGTATTAGTGAACTACAGGTTCAAAAAACCTTAAAATTAGTATTGAGATCAATTCTAGCTGCGCCCATATTGCTCCGGGCAAAGTACAACTCCGTGGACAGTTAAGTGACTTCTAAAACACTTGACGGAAGCCGAGTTCATTATATCAGGGTACCACCAGAATTGCACAGCAACTGGTAGTGCATATCAACAATGAAGAAATATGTTTCGTATTCCCAAAGTCTTCGCGATCTCTTGAGCCGCTGCGCATTGTCGCCGAGCAGAGCCAGTGTACAGAATGTTCTGCCGGTTGTGCTCAGTGCCATCACGATGTCAGCCTCGCACATTCCCGCTTTCAGAAACGGGGTTGTTCGTATCTTCACTCGTTCTGAATTACCCGTCTGGTTGAACACTATGAACACGCACAAGCAAGGAACATTTTATATACCCCAGCTTCTTTGGCGAATGTGAATCTCGACGTTTCTAGAGCAGTCCGGTGCCCTAAAATAGCAAATATTTCCTTAGCTTAGTGTCCAGAGACGTCACACTTGCGCAATACCGCCCCAAATAGCTCTCTGAAACGTTCCCTGGCGTATGTAGTAGAATTATTAGAATATAATGCAGGTGATGAAATTGAAGATGAGGGACAAAGGCGGTTCTAGACGCATGATAAATGGGCTCTAGGCATTCCATAGTACTACTGCTCCTGCCTGCTGCAGTTCCTGCCTTTTGCTCGTTCACAGGCAGAGTCGCTTGGACCACGGCTACTGTCCCCGTTGGCGACCTACGTTCACTATGGTTGCAAATTGCTAGGGTGTCCTGTCGCACTCACAGCACGTCGCATACTTCAGACCGCAAAGAAAATAGCCCCTAGTCTCCGCTTACAAAATGCCCCTTAAAGACTCACTTTCCAAGTAATCTGTAGCACTTTTCCATGTGTCCATCAAATGATCTTACTATCAGACTTCATTGCCCTCGCGAATTTATTGCAGCAAAAGTTTCCTGAAATTGCCAAAAACGAGTGAAGTAACATGGATTTGTCGCACGCTTTAAACCTTTGCTCTCTCCTCGTTCCTATGGGCGTGCTGGAATCTAAGCAGCGTAGAATGGCGAAATGGAAAGAATTTGCATCAGCACGGATTGTTACCTTGCGCACACGCCACGAAATGTGATCGCTCACACTTCCGGTGTGGTTCCTTGATGCGCTAGAGTAGCTAATTTTAATGCGAGCAAATTATGGAACGCTCCCATGGCACACGGTATGAAAAGGGCATGGCGTGGAGGGGCGGCTGCATGGCTTCGACCTTTGCGTAGCTGGCCATGGTCGCTCGCACTTATCTTTACAGAACTGAGTTGATTATTAATATTTTTTTTTGTAATCCGGTATGCTCCTAAATTTGCGCACAAGCCCGCGGACATCCTTGAATTGATTGCCACAAAAACAGGATTGCTTTTTTTTCATTGTTCTGAAGCATCTATACACAGGTGATAAGGCAACTGTGCACGATCTATCAATTTTTTTTAATACATTTTCCTCTCATGATCATCTAGAATTGTTGTAGCAGCATTGACTTCGTCCGTCTTTATGGTACAAGATGCTGCGTGAAATGTTCAGAGGCATTAGTGGTGGTCCTGGCCATATGTGGCAGAACATGAAGCATCTACTCATGCTGCATTTCCTAATGATTCTGCACCAGTGAAAAAAAAAACTAAAACATGGTTGATCCCTCCATCATATGGATCGGTGTAACACAAAAGTAAAACGTGTCTTCACAAAAGTAGGGCTTACGGTGTAGCGGTGTATGAGGGCTCTTAAAACGTAGGTTGGTATTGGGCTGCCACAGCACAGTGGATGGAACCCCACTGACGATTCGTGCTACATCCCCATCCTGACAACTAAGGTCCATGATTTAGAAGCACAGATATTTGGGCGAGTTTGTACCGATCTATGACGGTATTTAGGAGCGCAAAAACAGACAAGATACACGAGAAGGACTGAACAGGACGAGCGCTCACTTCAAACTAAAGTTTATTCGCAGAATATGGCGAAGTTTTATCATACACCAAAGGCAAGAAAAAACAGAGCAACGCAGTCGTGATACCACAATCTAACAACCGAAGAAACAGCCCTCACCTCCCAGTCAAAAATGTATCTTGTCTGTTTGCGCGCTCCTAAATACCGTCATGGAAGGTCCATGAGAACGTATAGACAAAGCATTGTTGTAATTGTAGTATTTAACGGCGAGAGCGTAATTAGAGAAAGTGGTGTGGCAGCAAGAAGAGCGTCGCTGATAAAACGCAGAAGTTGGACTAAGGTCGCCATGGCGCGGCACTGACCACCAAAAGCCGGACTAGAGGGAAACGTAATGCGCGTCGTGTGTGATCTCTAGCCCGGCCGCGATTATTCTCGGGGCGAGCGTAAGCTGGGAACGCGGTGTGGCAGCCAGGAGAGGCAGGCACGCGTCGCAGAGCTTTTAATATGGGTGAACGCTATCAGCGAATACGATGGATGGATGGATGGATGCTATGAGCGTCCCCTTCGTAACGGGGCGGTGACATGTCTGCCACCAGGCTCGAAAAAAACAACTTTTTTTTTATGTTGGCTTAATGCCTTATCTACATTGATTAAATCTATGTTATTATAGCAAAGAAAAACATAAATTCACGGTCCATCTATCTGCCTCTTAAGGCAGAATGGCCTTATTTTTCCCCATTCTTTATTTTTGTTCTTTATCTCTACTTTTCTGCCACCAATACTCTAACCGTCTCTTACTTATTTCTATCGCGGACGTGTTCAGCTTTCCATGGTTGTCCCTAAAACCCAAGACTTCATGTAGATTCCTTCCCACACGTATATCTGGGTGGACATCGCCACATTCAATCAGTACATGTTCCATCGTTTCCTTAGTTCCCCCCACAGCATGTACATTGTTCTTCTTCGTTACTGAATCTCGCTTTATAGCTGCGCGTTCTAAGGCAACCCGACCTTGCTTCAAACAGTAAAGCGCTTCCCCTTGAATTATCATAAAACCTTTCCCTCCTTATTTCGTTTTTTCCCTTTCGGTAGTTACTGAGAGCCGGCTTCTTTTCCATCGCTGTCATCCAATAAGTCCTCTCCGCCTCTCTGACTTTTCGCTTAATGCTCCTTGTTGCCATATCGCCCACACTGATAGACGTATATTTACTGGTGAGCCTCCTAGTTCTTTTTCTCCACTGCCTGTCAACGCTTTTTCTATACAAATACCTGAAAACCTTCCCTGCCCATCTACTCTCCTTCATTTTCCTCAGCCTCTCTTCAAATCTCATTTTGCTCTGAGCTTCCCTCACTTCAAAGCCTGTCCATCCCATATCACCCTTTACAGCCTCATTTGTCGTCTTCCCGTGAGCGCCCAACGCGAGGCGTCCCACAGTCCTTTGATTTACATCCATTCCTGATTGCACCTCTGACTTCATGCACACCATTGAGTTCCCAAATGTAAGCCCCGGAACCATCACACCCTTCCACAGCCCTCGAAGCACCTCGTACCTATTGTATCCCCATAACACTCTGTGCTTCATAATTGCAGCATTCCTCTTTCCCTTTGCTACCGATGCTTTCTCTTGTACCTCCATATATCTATCCCCCCTCATTTACCCACACTCCGAGGTACTTGTACTCGCTTACCCTCGGTATTTTTAAATGCGATTGCATTTCATAGTTGGGCTATGTCAGGCGGCGTTGTCCCGCGTTGTGCGGCGTTGTCCGGCGTTGTCCGCGGAGGAGGAGGCGGAGGATAGGTTGAGGAGGTGTCCGCGCGCCGGCAGGTGTTATCTCTCCGCTCTCACTCCCTCTCCCATAGGCCACAGCTGCGGGCGCGCACGCTTATCCTCGCCCCTAGCAAACGGAGCATGTGGTGCGAGAGAGTGTAGGAGAGGGTAGGTGCAGTGCTTCGCCGCTCCTCTCGCCGTTCGCTCTCTCTCCTCCCTGCGCCCCACTCTCCCGTCCGCTCGCGCCTCACTCTCGACCGTTCGCTGGCTGGGCGCCTCTCAAGGCGATGAAGTCGGTGTCGGCGCATTCGCATTTCCTCACGATTCCCTTCGGGGAGGTGGGGGGCATTATTTTGGCCCTGTATTAAGACCGCATGGTCTTCGTGATCATTGAATACCATCAATCCACATTTTGTTGCACTAAATCCTAGTCCTCGAGCCTCACCTTCCCTTCCGCATATATTAGCCAGCCGCTGTATATCATCTTGACCAGGGTTGCCAGAGCCTCGAAGAGAAAAAGAGCCACAAAATTAAGCAAAGTAGCCAAAACAGTAGCCAACTGGCAGCCGTTATTTTGTTTTGGAGCCAGAAAAGTAGCCAAGCCTGATTTCAGTTTAGCTGGTTTATCACCATGATCTGACGCCTAGATATATAAAAAATATGCGTCACAGCAATGTTTATCACATCGCAATAGAGTAAAAAAAAAAGACCAGGTGACTTCCTGGAGGAGGCATTAAGACTAGGAAATTGGCAATTAATGCTGCAGTGACAGTCAACTGTACATATCGAGTTCACTTTTCCCAGCATGCCCCGCGGCACTAAATGTAGAGCTCGTAACCCCTTTCACACATAGTCCAAATCTGATCATGACGATCGCGAAGAGAAGTTCTTGCGACATTCTATTCCTTAAGTCGCTTTTTGAGAGAGCCACAGCAGAAAACACTTCAAGGTGTTTCATTGCGCCGTCAGCAATGTCTTGTATAGGATTAGCGCCTGATGTATATTTCGTCTGTGTTAACAGATCACGCAAACAGTGCAGTGCATCCCGCGGGCACACAGTAGTAAAAACGAGCCTGTCATTTTCGAATAAATCAAATAGAACAGTCGACGTAACAAAAGCCATGGCTGACTAGTGCAGCAGCGTCGACAGTGCAAATCGCAAACCAGAATGAAAAATGCCCGCAAAAACAATGAGATCCGTGCGAATTGCGCAAGGCTTCTACGAGCCGCGCCCATCCACTTTTCGCCAACGTTCGTCGTTGGTGGCGCCACCTGTACAGCTCAAAGCAGTAGCGCAAGAGGCGGATAGCGGATAGAAAGTATGAAAGAGTCTTCCGCCAGCTACTTTACAGGGCTACCTAACCTAGAGGAGTTCCATTAATAATGTGAAAAGCATGGCGACCGTGATGCGTTTCGGGCGCACGCAATTGCTTGCGGTGTACAGAGTACACAAAAGCCATTACACGAGGGAGGCGCAGCCGGCAGTGCGAATGAACATTTATTTTTTGATAGTTGCGCTAGGTTTTAGCGTATATTACCTGTTGATGCCAGTGCCAGAATACTAGCCAAAAAGTAGCCAAGTAGCCACCGTCACTTTTTTTGTCGCCGCGGCATTTCAAAAGTAGCCAATTTGGCGTAAAGTAGCCAAATCTGGCAACCCTGATCTTGACTGTCCGCAAATAATACAATATCGTCAGCATAAAATAAACCTGGAAGCTTCTGCTCAACCATCGCGCCGGCCTGTTTGTGTGACAGATTAAATTCAATGTTGCTACCTTCTAGCGCTTTTTCCATCCTCACCATGTACAGCATGAATAACAGCGGGGACAAAGGACATCCCTCTCTTAGTCCCTTCCTAATTTCAACGCTGTCCTTGCTACTTATTCCTTCCCATTCTACAAAAACTGTATTTTCTCGGTATATCTCCCTCGAAAGCTGTATGCAGTCGTCACCTATGCCCACTTCCTTCAATATATCCCACAAAATTTCCTGATTAACGTTGTCGTACGCCCCGGTGATGTCTACATAAGCTACGTATAAGGGCCTGTTTTCTATTTTTGATATTTCTATACACTGAATAAGAACAAACAGGTTATCGTCTAACCGCCTCTCGATTCGGAATCCATTCTGAAGTTCTCCCAAAATATCATTTTGCTCTACCCACGTTTCTACTTTTTAATTTTACTGCCTGCATCGCCAACCTGTATAGCACCGATGTAATGGTTAGCGGTCTATACGAGCGAATGTTATCATTTTCTCCCCTGCCTTTATAGATTAAGTTAATTCTACTTTTTCGCCAACTGTCTGGTATTTCTCTCTCCTGTAAGCACTTTTCTACGGCTTTCAGCAGTGCTTCTTTAGTGCTATGTCCTAGTTCGTTAATGAGGCTGACGGGAACGCCATCAAGAAATTCTCATGTACTACACCTTCCTCAGTTGTACTCTTTCGCATACTTTTACTCACCGGGGGAATCCCCTGGGCGACCTGTTTAAACGAATCGGCTGTTACCTTTTGGATGTAACCTAGCGCTTCATACCCTTCCAATTTATTTCCTCCTTCATTTACCATATGTTGTTGCATTGTGACAGACTTCCTACCTAGCGCTTTTAGGTGGCTCCAAAATATCCTAGGCGCGGCCTTCTTCTTTTCGCAAATCTCTGTCATCCAGCGTTCACTTTGGCCTTTAATTTTTGCCTTGACTAATTTCTGCGCAGTGGATTTTTGCTCTAAATATATTTCCCATATTTGGTTGACCTCGTCCTGTGGCCGCCGGTCATTTTTTGCCTGTCTGTGCTCCCGTGATGCCTCACGTCGCTTCTCGATCGCTTCCCGGATTTCTTTGTTCCACCAACTTTTTGGCTTTCTCTTTCCTTTCCAACATAGAGTTTTCTTCTCTTTTTCTATTTCTTTCATGATTACATGTAGCAGCTCACTATACTTCCAGTCTTTGTCTTGTAGTTTGTCTACTTCCTCCTCGACTCTTGCGGCTATATTTGTTATTTGTTTGTCATTTAAATACGAGCTGCCAAAGTTTGATTCTAGGTTCTTATTTTCAGTTTTATATCCCATTTGTAATGTTATGCGTTTATGATCACTACCCAAGCTGTTAATGCCGTCCTCGTCTATTCTCATCTCTCTAAGTTTGTCATAGATTCCTTCTGTCATGAGACAATAAGCAATGCTCGATTGCCTGTTTCCGACTTCCCACGTGATCTGTCCCTCACACTTAGGCCCCGCGTTAACTATTTCAAGACTATGTTGCTCGCAGAGATCTAGCAATAACTTGCCATTGGTGTCTGAATATCCGTCAAGGTCATGAATGTGAGCATTCATGTCCCCTAAAAGGATTATTTCGGCATCATGACCAAATTCTTTAATATCGGTGCTTATGCATTTCACTATCTCCAGATTCTTTTCTCTGCAGTTATTCCCCGTCCACAAGTAAGCTACACCTAGCCTCATTTTCTTTCCACCTACTCTGCCCGAAACCCATAGGTGCTCTGAACACGTTTGCTTCACTCTATCCCAGTTTGCTCTGCTATGAATTAGCTTTCCAACACCCCCCACCTCTCCTTTCTGATATGATCCTGTTGCATCCTTCCCAAATGTAATTGTCAATACGTGGTGGCTCTTCCAAGTCTCTAAGGTGTGTTTCTGTAACCGCATAAACACCTATCTGTTCCTTGTTTAGCTGGTCCTCAATCTCTAACCATTCTGTCTTTTTTCTGCCACCCTTCATGTTAATGTAACCAATTGCCACACGCGCATTTTCCCTTCGTTTACCTTTTCTCTGGTTTTTCGCTATAATACCTGTCAAAGAGTCCCCCCTGGTTGTTGTCCTCATTACACGCTACCCTGGACACCGAAGGGCCCGCGTGCCCGCCAAAAAAGCTACTGCGCGTCCTGCAAGTCGACAACTCACCTCATGACCAAGCCTCTTATCGAAGTGAATTCTGTCACTTTGAAAACCACTCCAACTGTGCACCTCTCTGTTTATTTCCACTACCTCGATGCCTTTCTCTCGACTCATCTGCCATCACTCAAGAATGTCTTGGCAGTAGATGTTCTGCACCGTAGTGCGCTGCAAAGCCTACGGAATGTCACGGAAATCGACAACGTCAAAGTGAGATCAGTGATCCCCACAGGCTGTAGCGGCAGTGTTGGCGTCATTTATGATGTCGACACTTCCATCCCAACGGAAGATTTTCCGATCTTGATAAAGCCAACTACCGAAGGCGCCCTCATCACGCACATCGCAAGGCTCGGTCATTCACGTTGCTTGAAGCTTGTGTTTGAGGGAGACAGCCTTCCATCACACGTCAAAGTTGGCCACGTTCGCCACCCAGTCCGTCCATTCATACCGAAGCCTCTTCAATGCTACAAATGTTTCAAGATAGGACACGTAAAGGGTGTCTGTACCAACAATATTGTGTGCCCGCGGTGTGCTGAACCTCATTCAGAAGACACCTGCCACGCAACTGTGTTAAAGTGCCCTAACTGTCTTGGCGCTCATGAAGCGTCGTCTAAGGATTGCCCGCGAGTGCGGAACGAGCGCGCGATACTCAAACGTATGGTACGTGACAATTCAACGCATAGAGAAGCTGCTGCTACTGTCAGGCGACGTCGGCATTGCCACAGAAGATCATCACGAAACGTCGCATCTGGCGATAGAGACGCGGTATCTCCCGTCAAAGCAACTGACCACCGATCGCCAAGCTTGGCGAAGACGGATACATCGAAACCAAAGACAGGGGCAACACTCGCACCTCATGAAGTGTGGCCTTCACTTCCACGAACACAACCTGATTCAGAATCGCATCGAATCCCACCAACTTCGAGGCCCTCACGAACCGCTGATGCACAGACGGCCGAGGATCGCCAAGTGATAACCATATTACAGGGCCTTATGAGTGCAATGCGCATTCTCCTAGGCAACATGAAGACTCCGTCTGCGCAGAGCGCGCTGCAGGTGCTGGACACTTTGAGTCCGGTGCTTGCAGCTCTAGGGTAAAACCATGGCCCGCGAGATGCAGTCGTTTCGAGAGGAGGTCAAGAATGCATCTGTCTTTCAGTGGAATGCCAGAGGGCTTAAGCCGCGCATGTCCGACTTCAGGCAGTATGTTTTCACGAACCAGTTCTCCATCATTGTGATCTGTGAACCCAACCTGTCAGGTCCTATCAGACTGTCCGGATATGAGTGCTTTATGTCCTCCACCCACGGAGAGCGCAGCAAGGTTTGTGTGTTCATACGGCGCGACTTGATGTATGTTCACCACCCTGTGCCCCCCCGACGAAGAAAACCAGTACGTTTGCCTAACAGTGAAAAAGAACAAGACCACGTTCACTCTCCTCGGAGCTTACTTATCTCCATCAAGTCGTCTTGACTGCGAGCGTCTGCGCGGAATTTTGAGATCGACTCCCCAGCCGTGGGTGATAACGGGTGACTTCAATGCTCACCGCTACTTGTGGGGAAGCTCCAGGGTGAACACTGGAGGTAGTCAGTTGGTGTCCTTCGCCTCTGAATGCGAACTTTGCCTCGTGAATGATGGAAGCCCTACTTATCTGCGTGGATCAGCGTACAGAAGTTGCCTGGACCTTACATTCGTATCACGTTCGTTCGCCAGAAAAGTGAACTGGTTTTCGGATTTGGAAACGCGGGGCAGTGACCACATTCCAACATACCTGATGATTCACGGTTTGCCAAGCCTCAAGTCGTCCAGAGCCGTCCAGTGCACCGACTAGCCAAATTACAAACTAATCATGGAAGACTGTGTTGGTGGCTCACCTTTCAACCTAGAGGACGCAATAAAGAATGCCCTACAGTCCACCACGTGTTCGATTTCGGTGAGTTCAGGACGCACCGATATTGACATTGAACTCGAGAGACTTCGAGCGATTCGTCGTCGTGCAGAGCGACGTTATAGACGCACTAAGTCCAGTGATGGTTTGAGATTGGCTAGACGCACACAAAAGAAAATACAGCGTCACATGGACAAGCTGGCTATGCGACGATGGGTAACTTTTTGCGAGTCCTTGGATCCAAGAAAGCCTCTGTCGCTTATCTGGAGAACTGTTCATGGTCTTCGTACAACCTTTGGTCAGCGCCATCCATTTAAAGCTCTGGCACTTCATCTACGCTGCGAAGAGATTGACGTCGCAGAATCTTTCTGCCGAAGGATTGCCTGCGGGGCAAATTCAACGGAGACGAGGACACCCGACAGCTCTTTATCCTCACGTGATCCCCGAATGGAGTGTCCATTTTCAATGGAAGAACTAAACGCTGCACTTGCTTGGTGTAGACGCTCTTCAGCGCCAGGACCCGACGGCATCACCTACCGCGCTCTGTGCCATCTAGGAGATGAAGCTCGAAAGGCACTCTTGCTGATATACAATGACTCCTGGCAAACCGGCACGGTTCCACAGCAATGGAAGTCAAGTCGCCTGATTCCACTTCTCAAAGCCGGCAAGTCACCTTTGGACATTTCCTCCTACCGCCCGATCGCCCTCGCGAGCTGTGTGGGAAAGGTTATGGAGAGAATGATTCTAACGCGTCTGGAATGGTACTTGGAGTTTTACGAAATATATCCAGATGCCATGGCCGGGTTCCGACGTGGCCGCTCATCAATCGACAACGTAGTTGACTTGGTGACATATGTCGAACATCAGAAGGCCTGTAAACAATTATCAGCTGCTCTGTTTCTTGACGTTTAAAGGGGCTTACGACAATGTCACCCACGAAGCCATCCTCAACGCGCTAGAAGCAGCAGGGCTTGGTGGCAAGATCTATATGTGGATACACAGTTACTTACAGAAAAGATCATTCCACGTGCAGACTGAGAATGGCGCGACACCGGAGTATTACGGTAGTCGAGGAGTCCCGCAAGGCGGTGTGCTAAGTCCGACTTTGTTCAACCTAACACTTATTGGACTAGTCGACAAGCAGCCAAGCAGCGTACGACTTTCAATTTATGCTGACGACATCTGTCTATGGACGTCAGGTGTGACTCGACTGCAACTTCGCGCTCGGCTTCAGAAGGCAGCATCAGTGACATCACATTATCTACGTAAACAGGGGCTCGAGATCGCAAGTGAAAAGTGTGCGGTCGTGGCATTCACCAGAAAGCAAATGTCCGCTTACGGTATATCAATTAACGGACAATTCGTGGCATCCAGCCGGAATCACAGGTTCTTGGTAGTCATAATCGACCGAGACCTGTCTTGGATTCCACACGTGAACTACGTGAAAAAACGCTTGACTGCCATTTGTCACTTGTTCAGGTTCCTTGCAGGAAAAACTTGGGGAGTGTCTGTACAGTCTATGTTACAGCTGTACAGGGTATTGTTTATTGGATTCCTGCGGTACAGCCTCCCTGTAATATCCAACACGTGCAAAACTAACCTGCGCACACTCCAAAGCATTCAAGCTCAGGCTTTCAGGATATGCCTTGGTGTACCACGCGGCGCATCGACGGCTGAGACCATTGCCATTGCTCAAGACTATCCGATCATGACGCACATCACCGTTGAAACGATGCGTACTTACCTCAGGCAATATGCTAGGAACCCTACCCACCACTTGGCGAGCCTCGCTGCTGATAGGCCCCGTACAACATTTAGTGCAATTGTCTGTGCGCATCGGACGTTGTTTACGTCAGGTTATACGCCTGCGGAGAAGCCGGTGTATCCTCCGTGGTGCCTGACCCTTCCACAAGTACGTCTTACAATTCCAGGAGTGCAGAAGAAATCAAATTTGCCTGCGCCAGCTCTAAAACAATTGAGCCTATACCTCTTGCACGAAATTTATAGTAACCACGTGCACATCTACACCGATGGCTCGACCACAGTGTCCATTTCTGCGGTGGTGCGGTGGTGATACCAGCTCGAGGAATAACCCTGCGAATCAAGCTGTCACATGTCACTACGTCTACGGCGGCAGAACTTGCGGCTCTGCGCGGTGCCCTAGAGTACATCGCATCCCAGAGACCGAGCAAATGGGCTGTGTTTTCCGACTCGAAACCGGCCTTACAGTGCATGAAGTCAGTTCTCCGACGACGTTGCCACGAGCAGCTCACGTACGAAATTGTCAAACTCCATCACCACGTCAAAGAAGCAGGCCACGAGGTTAGTTTTCAGTGGCTACCTGGTCACTGTGGGATCAGTGGCAATGATTCCGCAGACAACGCCGCTCGCTCATCCCATCAAGAAGAACGCACCTTCCCTATTCCTCTCTCAAGAACAGACGCTGCAAGGCAGCTTCGTCACCTGGCACGAAGACTATGTCTCCTGGAATGGAACACACCAAACATACGACATACGAGACTCCACCAAATAAACCCTCAACTGGAACTCCGTCCTCCATCCGGACTTCGTAGACGTGAAGCTTCGCTTCTGTGTCGGCTTTGGTTGGGGGGTGGCCTTCACGAAGGCCTACACAACTCTAATTGGAGTGACCGACAGTGCGGCATGCGAGGTCTGCGGCACCGAAGAAGACATCGATCATTTGCTATGCCATTGCACTCGTTATGCCTCTGAGAGACGAAAACTTTCTGACGCGTTGCGACGATTGGACGATCGGCCGCTCTCCGTGCAGATGCTGCTGGAGCACCGTCCTCGCCTTTCGTCGGCTCACAAGGCAGTCAAAGTCCTTTTGTGTTTTTTGAGGACTACGGGCCTATGTGAACGCCTTTGACTTTTCGTACAGTGCTGCCGCTACCTACGCGTCGGCACAGTTACTGACCATTTTCTTCTCTCCTTCCCTTCTCTTTTCTCTCTCTCATCTTTATGCTCCCCTTTCCCATTCCCCCAGCGTAGGGTAGCCAACCGGGCATGTGCCTGGTTAACCTCCCTGCCTTCTCTCTTGTTTTTCTCCCCCCCCCCCCATCTGCCATATCTCTTTGTTTGCGTCGACAACCGCTCTTTGCAGGTTGCCGTCACGCACCGGTACCTCCGGCATTGTGCATACCACTATCTGCACCTGAGGGGAAATGGCGCTCATGTCATCGACCCCTTTCGCCAATGTGGTCGCTAGTTCGGCTGATTCTTCATTCAAGACGTCGTTTCGACCTCCCGCAATTATCACAAGGTTACGTCCATTAGCTTTAGCTGCGAGTTTTGCGCTAGCTTGTCTCATCACTGATCCCGGCCTATGTCCCGGGAACGTGCCTATTAAAACTCGTTTGTCGCCTCCCACCCTTTCCTTGACTGCTTCTGCGCATCTAGATAAATTCGAGTCCCCGGCCATTATCACGTGCTCCGACTTTTCTGCTGGACTGTCCCGCACCTGGCGACTGCCTCGGTTACTAGCGCGTGTAACAGCTGCTGTTTTAAGGCGAAAGCCTTTAATGTCTCATGCTCACGTCCGTCCGGTGTCCGTCCGTCCGTCCGGCGCCCGTCCATCCACACCCCCCACTGCGCATGCGCAAACCCATTCAAACAAAAATAAAAATAAAAAACCTCCTCTCCACCTCTCTCTCCTCTAGGCACCCTCTCCCCGTGGAGGCCACACCCCTCACTGCGCATGCGCGTCCCCTCCCTCTCTCCCCTCCTACGCTACCCCTCTCTCCTCTAGGCATCCCTCCCCGCGGCGTCCACACCCCCACTGCGCATGCGCGTCTTCCCCTGTCTCTCCTCTCCTACGCTCCCCCCTCTCTCGCCTCGCGACGTGACGCAGGCAGCGTCTGCTAGCGAGTTTCTTGGTTGAAAAAACCGACTGCTCGCGCTGCACAACCGTTCACTGGCCACCCCGTATATATGGCAATGGATCTTGACCTCCAAGGTGGTGCCGGTGGGAGATTTCTCCTGTGCGTTGTCGAACGATAAAAATTCGCAGCGTGCGCGTTAACTAAAAGCGGAGTGCGGGCCTCTGTGTCCAGTAGGAGTCTTCTGTCTCTCATTGCCCATTAGCAGCGATTGGCATGTTCCAGTAGGAAACACCGCTCTATCACTGCGTGCTTTGCTCCTCCCCAGGTTTCTCCCCTGCGCAACGCTGCGATGAGCGCCAGCGTCAACGCCGCCGCCAGTGTAAGCGTTAGCGCCCGCTGCTTCACATCTAGACATGGTTCCCTTTAGCGGGAGATGGTGTAATCTTTAAGGCGAAAGCCTTTAATATCTCATGCTCACGTCCGTCCGGTGTCCGTCCGACGTCCGTCCGTCTGTCCATCCGTCCATGTCCGTCCGTCCGTCCGTCCGTCCGTCCGTCCATCCGAGCTCTGGCACGGAGCCAGGTGGCCGCCGGGATGCGCAAACGAACGCCGGTCGCGTCGGACTCTATAGCGCTCGCGCTTTGCTTGCGTGGCGTCCCTGTGCCCAGAGTTTGCAATCATTCTGACCGACGCCGTCTCAATGAACCCAGGCGTTCACGGAATACACTTTCGAATTTACAAAGGGTCCGTCAATTTAAGAGCTGGAACGCGGATGGCGTTTGCACGATGCGCAAAGCGGAAGAAAATACTAACGCATGCGAACGGAGGAAGATGAGTCTCGCGTCTCGCTGCGATTCGCGGTAAAAAAATAAAAAAGAAAACACGCACACATTCGGTTTGTGTGTTATCCCACTGAGAGTGTAAAAGAAAAAAAGACATGACATAATCAGTGGAATTGGCCACACGCTTTCGCCGAACACACTTTGGAATGTACAAAGTGTCCTTCAATTTTTTGTTCCCTCCCATCCCCAAAACTACTTCGCGGAAGCTGGGTACTGTCACCCTTGCACCTGTCTCTTGCAAACCTGTTTCCCCCTTCGCGTCTCCCACTATGGGGGTCGATGCCCCCCCTGTTCCCGCCGTCGCTTGTTTCCTTGTTCACCATGACTGCCTTCGCTAACCCTTCCTCGGCTGACTTATGCCTTTCTCCCATAGCCATCGTTTTTTCTCGCTCTGTTGCCAACGCATTCTCCAGCTCGGCGATTCTTACCATGAGCTCATTCTGGGCAGCCATCATTATTTCCATTTTCCCTCTAACTCACATTGCTTACACTTGGCGTCAGCTTGTTCTGCCTTGTGATCCGCACAAACTTCTATTTTCCATTCCCATTCCGCACCCTGAACACGTTACGGTCTTTTTGACCATGGCTAGATCGTCCACACTTCAGATTACATACACTCAAAGCCAAAAAGTACCACAAAACTCCACAAGTATGCTACACTTCAAAGCACTTGTGTACCCTTCAGCCACGTGGTGGCCGAACAAAAAAAAACAAATACCAAGCAACTGTTACACAAGAAACAGTAAAAAGTTGTAACCCCAATTAAGCTTCAATCTAGTGGCTTATGTACTCATATAACTAATAAAAGTAAGCTCGAATCATGCAGAAAACACTAATCTGTCGCTGTCATTCCGGAGCCCACGAAAAACATGTCCGTCCCCTAGCCGAACCAGCTGACCGCTCGAGGCTTGGGCTAAGGGCGCCACCTCGCGGTGTGTTGAACGCGGGGAGAAAATAGCATTTCACTTATTTTAAACACGCCGAATTGTGCGGATGCGTAGCAACGACTCATTTCAGGAGCCAATCGTTGAGGCCCGGGTGAGGAAGCATGACCAGTTCGAGATGCCGACAGCAACCCTCTCACCAAGAGTACTGTGAGAGGAAAGTGTGCGATATAAAACGCGCGTTTGTAAAGCATCCTGAGTGAAAGGCCGTGGCGCAGTGTTATCATGCCCCGCTTCTGTTGTCGCTGAGCGAGATGTCGCGGGTTCGACTTGCGCTGCAGAAACTTTTTTTCTGCAAGCTTTGCTTTGCGATGTGATCGTGGGTATTTTCGGACGTCTATTCCGTTGCCGAAATACCTCAGTGAAGTCTTGGTAGACCCCGGTATAAAACACTTTCCTGTTAAATGAAATGTTTTGTGTCGACAAGAAGTGTCAGTGGTTCCCCAGCGTCCACAAGGCTAGGATGTCTACGCACTGGCATTCTTCAGTATGCCGAAGCATGGGATGCACTATAAGTGCTGCGCCATCGGTAATATCTACAATATATTCCGGAGTTCCAGGTGGCTTATTTGCAAAACCCGACATCGCATTCACGAGAGATTGGGGTAGGGAAGTTCATTCTTGAAAACGGAATCTAATCGTGTGTGCCCTTGAGCTGCGGCTTGTCTGCCTGCCAGCCTAGTTTGTCGGGCACCAGTGTACTACACATGAACGGGGATTCCCTGTCGCGGGAATTTTATACAACTTATTACTCCAAGAAAAGACGGTGAAGATTTTCTCAATGTTCGCTCTCTGTTTAAAAATATCGAATACCAATTTTTAGATTTTCGTTGATAACTTTCTTTGGTGCTTGATGGCTGGGCTGTTTATCTGTTTTTATGAAATTGACATTGTTGTTTAAATAGTTGATACACAGCTCCCTTTATTTGTGTATATTCTCTGCTTTTTCGGGAGTATAAACTCGGTTTAAAATCGATGCTTTTTATATGTGTTCTTGGAATGTTACGTGTAGCTTTTCCTTTCACGACAGTACTTGATTTCAAGCATTTGAGGTTCATTGACCGATTGTTGCCCGAAAAAAAAAACGGATGTCATTTTTGAGCGCGGCGCCTAACATTCGAACTTTACACTTATATTGCTTACTTGCAAAACACATGGACATTGATTAATAATTTATACCATACCGACGACATAGAAAAGATTATTCGACTTGTCTGATGTTGACATCTTTCGAACAGAAAATAGACTATACGCATCTGTCATCAGTGCGCATAAAGTCTTTATTACTGCTAAATATAAGTGTGTTGGCATATGCTTTAGTCGAAAAGTAAAAAAAATTGTTTTTCGTTCTTTGTCATATGGAGTTATTTAGCACTATATAAACGTACGCTTTCCGAATAGGTAAAAATAGAAATACAAAAAGTACCCAAAATTTGCCACTTCAGCACTTCGTGTTCACTTTGATCCGTTTTCACAAAAATGAATACTACGATTCGAGAGATATCTGTAGCCTCAGTGGGATTAGCAGTAGTTCGACATTTTCATTTCCACATGTAACCTCAGAAGACACTACACCACCCCCCCACCCCACCCCCCCCCCCCCCCAAAAAAAAAAAAGAAAAACAAGATTGCATGCATAATCTTTGTAATGGAAACTTGAGAGAGCTGTCTCCAAAGACATGTGCCGTGACACAAACTCGTGCATTTAAATGTGCCACAAGAAAAAAAAAAACAGGGGAAAACAGGATGCTACAGTTCATCAGCCAGTACCGATGCCGTATGGTGAGGGGGGCTACCAAGCCATTTCTCACGCTTTATTGAAAAGCGTCTCAATTTTTATGGCAGAATAGGGCAAAACAAATGCAGGCAAGTGGAATGTTCTGTGGAGTTGTTTACTCCAGTCCCATGTCCGGTGGGATAATGTGCATCAGCCCGTCGGAGAGAAGCATCAATGGGCGATTTATGAGCTGACACCAAGTGCAACAAAGAAAAACTGGGAAGGACAGAAGCATGTAGGGAAAAGTGTTTCCGCTCCACTAACATGGAGTCTGGTGGGAGGCGAAGCATGCAGTGTTTTGAGAGTGATTTTTAGATGCGAGGCATCTTATGCTCGAGGCTATGTCCGTCCCCCCGTCCCTCCCGCGTCCCGCGTCCGGCCACTTTCATGAAGTAGGGAAGCACCCATTATGCGAACCAGAACAGTGTAGTAATATGAAGGCCGTCAACCACTACTACAGTCATCAGAGTCATGGCCGAGAGCAGAGAGAGGCTGCTTAGCAATGGCTAGGCAGGTGGTGTCTGTCGCCCAGGTTGACCCCATTCCTAGATCTTGCTTTTCATGTGTTTGGAGGGGGGCTTAGTCCGTCCCTCCAACCCACGTCTCACACCACCACAGCGCATGCGCGTCCCCTCCTCTTCTCTCCTACGCTCAACCCCTTTACTCTAGGAATCCTCTACTGTACGGAGCGACCCCGGCTTCCCAAACCCCCCCACAGCGCATGCGCGTCCCCTCCCCCAATCATGTACTACGCTCACCCCCTTTCTTTACTCTAGGAATCATCTACTTTACGGAGCGGCGCCCGGGTCAACATCCCCACAGCGCATGCGCGTCCTCTCCCCCCTCTTTCCTCTAGGAATCCTCTACTCTACGGAGCGGCTCCCGCGTCCCACACCCCCCACAGCGCATGCACGTCTCCTCCCCCCTCTTTCTCTCCTCTCCTACGGTCACCCCTTTCTCTCCTCTAAAAATCCTCTACGGAGTGGCGCGCACGACAGGTGGTGCGACAGCTGCATACTCCGCTGGGGGGCGCCACGGTAGTTCCGCGGTATGAAAATGACGGAGCACGCGCGCCTCATTCTCTCTCCTGTGCAGCGCCGCGATGAGCGCCCGGACCGCTGCCGTGAAACGAGAGCGGCGACGTTCCTCCTGCTCAGGCTAATTATCTCCCCGCTGCTTCGCATCCACACATGGTTCCCTTTAGCGGCAGATGGGGAAGTTTTTTAGATGCGAAGCATCTTATGCTCGGGGCTCTTTCCGTCCCTCCCACGTCCACCGTCCCGCGTCGCGCGTCCGGCCACTTTCATGAAGTAGGGAAGCACCCATTATGCGAACCAGAACACTGTAGTAATATGAAGGCCGTCAACCACTACTACAGTCACCAGAGTCATGGCCGAGAGCACAGAGAGGCTGCTTAGCAATGGCTAGGCAGGTGGTGTCTATCGCCCAGGTTGACTTCATTTCTTAATCTTCCTTGCATATGTTTGGAGGGGGCTTAGTCCGTCCCTCCTTCCCGCGTCCCACACCACCACAGCGCATGCGCGTCCCCTCCCCCCTCTCTCTCCTACGCTCACCCCCTTTCTCTCCTCTAGGAATCCTCTACTCTACGGAGCGGCCCCCCGCGTCCCACAGCGCGTCCCTTCCCCTATGCTCTCCTACGCTCACCCCCCTTCCTCTACTCTAGGAATCATCTACTCTACTTAGCGGCGCCCGCGTCCCTCATTCTCACAGCACATCCGCGTCCTCTCCCCCTACCTCCTCTAGGAATCCTCTACTCTACGGAGCGGCTCCGGCGTCCCACATCCCCCCTCCTCCTCTTTCTCCTTTCCTACGATCCCCGGTCTTTTCTTCTAGGAATCCTCTACGCAGCGGCGGGCACGACAGGTGGTGTGACAGCTGCATACTCCGCTGGGGGGCGCCATGGTAGTACCGCGGTATGAAAATAACGGAGCGCGCGCGCCTCATTATCTGTCCTGTGCAGCCCCGCGATGAGCGCCCGGACCGCTGCGGCGAAATGAGAGAGGCGACGTTCCTCCCGCTCAAGCTAATTATCTCCCCGCTGCTTCGCATCCACACATGGTTCCCTGTAGCGGGAGATGGGGAATTTTTTTCTTCATCTTCTTCCCTACATGCCCGTTTTCAGTTCCCTACGGCATGTAGGCATGGGTGCTTCCGCTGCACTAACGTCTTCAGGTATTTGTTTGGCTAATTGTTCCCTTCTTTTAAAAGCGAAGCATTTCTTAGCAAACTGTGGCGACCTTGAGCGTATCTATCTATCTAGATATCAGGCTACACCCTCCCCGATCGGCCTCTTTTAGATGCGAAGCATCTAATGCTCGCGGCTCTGTCCGTCCCTCCTGCGTCCCGCGTCCCGCTTCCCCCCGTCCCGCGTCCGGCCACTTTCATGAAGTAGGGAAGCACCAATTATGCGAACCAGGACACTGTAGTAATATGAAGGCCGTCAACCACTACTACAGTCATCAGAGTCATGGCCGAGAGCACAGAGAGGCTGCTTAGCAATGGCTAGCCAGGTGGTGTCTGTCGCCCAGGTTGACCGCATTCCTTGATCTTGCTTGCATGTGCTTTGGAGGGGGGCTTATTCCGTCCCTCCTTCCGGCGTCCCACACCACCACAGCGCATGCGCGTCCCCTCCCCCCTCTCTCTCCTACGCTCACCCCCCTTTGTCTCCTCTACTCTACGCAGCGGCCCCCGCGTCCTTCACCGCCTACAGCGTATACGCGTACCCTATCCTCTCCTACACTCACCCCCATTCTCTAGTCCAGAGAGAACGTCGAACGTTACCTAGAGAAGGCAATGGCACAGTAGACATAGAGCCACACGCCCTTTGTGCTTGCGGGTGACTTCAACGTGGATATAACCACGAACGACTGGCTCGTCCACCACATGATAGGCGTGAACTCGTTGCGACGCATTTTCCGACGACAACCGACAACCATAAGGGGAACGTGCATAGACCTCATCTTCGCAAACTTCACAATGAAAACTCTTCAAAAGCACCCCTGACGCTACACTTCACCGATCACAAGGCCGTCGTCTTCAATGCGCTCCGTGCACCGACGCAAGGGATCGCACACGTTCCCTAAATAAACACGCAACCACCACATCCTCCGTCTTCTCTTATACATTCTCATTTATCCTTTCAATAAAATTCCCGCTAAAGCTATCCATCTCATCGCTGCTTCGCATCCACACATGCTTCCCTTTAGCGGGAGATGGCGGTTTTTTTTTTTTGACGGGATACATCTTTCATTTTGGCTCACCGAATTCGTAACGGCGGACTCTGGTTGTGCCCCACTGCCACTTCGTTGTTGCGCGCTCTTCCTCCTTTCTCTGTATTGGAGAGGAGGGTACGGAGAACATACGCGCAAGCGCTAAGGAAAGCATTTGCAGCCTCGAAGGAGACAAGTACATTTGTCGAAACGTCGCCTCTAGCACACAACCCTTCCTTACGAATTTCTCCTTGAAAACTTTTCATATATCAAATACATAATAAAACATATGTTTGGGACCTGTTACGATAGCATCTATCGGTACCCTCGAATGAAACGCTCGATATTAAAGATACCGAAACGCGCAGCCGCGCACAATACAGAAAGCAGCCAGCGGCACGGGCAGAAACAGTGCAGACTCCAGTATGTGCAGCGCACTGCAGTATGTGCAGCGCACTGCATCATACGCCAGCATACACTGCAGCGCACTGCAGTGTATGCTGGCGTATGATGGATGCTGGAGCGTGGTGGATGCTGGAAACCAACGGAGCGCGAAACGGCTCTAAACCGTCATGGCCATCGTGCCTAGCTGCCATACATAAATACAAATGTTTCTTAGGGCAACGCGTTTCATCAGCCGACCACAACGCATACATGCTCCATATATACGATTTCCGTTGATAATACGCACTTCTTTGGGGTGGTTGAACGGGACAAAGGCGGGTAGCTCATTACCCACAAGATTGCGCAAAGGGGAAATGGAGCGGTCAGGACGTCGTCTCATCCGTCTTTCGCTGAATTGGGGCTGCCGCCTTTGGCTCCATATTCCGACCCACAGAATGTGGTCACCTGGGCTCACGAACTTTTCTTTTTCATCGTTTTCCATCCTTGGGGTGCCGCGGACGGTGTGTGGCTGACATGAAATCGCGGCTCCTTGTCGTGTGATTCACTGTCTGTCGCCGAAAAAAATCAGACATGTGGCGTTATCAGACATGTGGCGTTAGCATAGCTAGATAAATGCTTGGCATCATTGCAGAAAGTTTGTCATCTGGCACAGCGTAGTTCCGTTTTACTCCAACGCAGCAACCGATCAAGCACACAGGTGTGTGAGCAGGAGCATCTTCTATGTCGGCGCTCTCAGCCTGTGCCTGTCTCCCCTACCTTGTCTGCAACGGAGCTGCGGCAGTTTGCAGAAATATCTGCAAAACGGATAGGTAGTGCTTGCAACTAATCTTCTAAAATGACTTCTCGGGATATTGATCAGTCCCTCCGTGGCGTTTTACAATGATACTGTCGGGGTTTCAAAACAAAGGTTTGAAAGCTTCCTCAGCGCATATGCAAAAAGAAACTGCCGGTGTGGGCGTCACTTCTGCAGGAGACCAGCTCATGCCACGTTTCCAGGATTTTAACGCATATGCTAAGCCTATATTGCAGACCAGCGATGCGGCGTGGCCGCCTGTACTCCTAGTGATATGGTTGCGTATCTCACCAAGAAATTTTCAGTCATCCCGATGGGAAAGAGTGTTACATGGTACTCGTAGTACAGAAATACTAAAATATGAAAGATATGAAAGAAATGCGGCGCACGCTGAAACATCTCGCGCCTGGAGTGCTTTGTGTCACGCGACGCATACCTTCACTTTTGCCGAAGTCGTCTGGACTACACACACGCCTTTGCTGCTGGAACTCAGAAACAGAGCTCCGAAGTTCTCTCCGCCAGTCAGACACGCAACGAAGACGTCATGAAGTGCTTGCCAGAAGGACGGCGAAAACACGAGCAGACGCAACAGCTCCGCGCGCTACGAAGAAAGGCCTCAGTCGACGGTGTACTGCTGCGTTGTGTATTGCCACGGAGGTAAAGGACTTCAGTTTTATTGATTTCCGTAGCTGTTGCACGAAGCAGAACGGTGAGAGCGCTGGATACGGGCCCTTGCGAACGTATTGGGTAAGCGAATTACTCGCGTTTTCCATAGCCGGTCGCATGAGAAAGTGTGGTAATGTGGGTCTCCTGTTATTGTTATGGGTAGCCTTGACGTAGAACCGCGGAAACCTTGACTCTGAAGCTCAGCAGAGCCTCAAACCGCAGTTGACGCCGTGCAGCAGTTACATGCAGACTGGTGAAGCGCGCGATACATCGCGCACTTCGTAACCACCCATAGTCCGAAATGGTCGTCTTAACACAGCATCGCGCACGCACGCATTCAAGGCTCAAAGTTCCGGCTTTAACGAGCAAATGCTAACACGTGCGTCATGCAAGTAAATCCCAAAATGTTGGTCGTAACCACCTTGAGGTTTTTCTTACTCGTGCCCTCCGCGATTGCCGGAGCTATCTCGGAGGCCGCGGTTTTGCCTTTTGATGTATCCCGAGAAAGTGGACACGCACGTATACCATTTGCATATACAAACGGAAGACAATCGTCAAAAACACTCCAGGATACGTAATAAAACAGTTCAACGCGCAAGACGCGACAGATGGATGGAGAATGGAACTGCCAAGGCGAAAATCGCCGGGGTAATTCGTGCCTGATAAAGCGAGCGTCGTACCACTTATCGCAACATACATTGCTCGTGCACAAATATCACGCATTAAGGCGTTACAGAACGCACGTAGGAGTGCCTCGAACTCGATGTCATGCGATGCTCTCTTGCACTGGCGAGTCGCAGCACGCCGAAATAACTGAAACATCTTTTGCATTGTATCCGCAGTTCACGCTGCTGATGTTCCTACTTTTCTGAAAAGAGGGTGGGTTGACGGAAAAAGCTTTCCAGGTACTTGATTTTTAGAAATCCGCGACTCAATACCAACAATAGAGGGGCGTTCTATAGTGGCTTATGCACATTCGCTTGCAGACGGCTCTCTTTGCACTACCCAGTTATGGCCAGGGCGGCGATGAGAGCGCTGGTGGCGGTGTTTTACGCAGCGCCGCCTGGACCGAGTCTAACGTCTGTTGGCAAGCATAAGTGCTGACGACTTTGCTACACGAGAGCGAGCCGACCCGGAACTTAGGCACCTAGTAAAATACCTCGCCGGCAGGATCGCCGTTGTTCCGAAGGTGTTCAAGCGGCCATTTGTGTCGTTTTTCATTCGACACTTTTTCCAAAACAAGAACTTCTTGCCGCTTCGAGCAAATTACCTTCTTGCGGTGCCGTAAGAACTGCGACCAGAAGTCCTCCACACCTTAGGCTACGATCCCGAGGCAGGAAACCTCGGTGTTTCTCGCACTCTCGCAAGAAATACACGAAAAGTACTACTGGCCGCCCCTTTCCGCCGAGGTCGCTCGCTACGTAAAGACGTGCCGAGACTGTCAGCGATGCAACACACCGCCAACATGACCGGCAGGCTTTCTTCAGCCGATCGAACTGCCTCGCCGACTGTTCCAGCAAATCGGTGCGGACCTTTTGGGGCGGTTTTCTTTGTCCACAAAGTAACCACATTGTCCACAGAAAGTTAAATGAAAGGAACTTTCTTTAGTCGAGAAAAAAAATTTTGAAGTTTAGACTTATCATTGCATATTTTGATGTAGGGGCAATACAAACCAATTGAATTTGTTTTATAAAAATGAGGTAGTGCATTTGTTGCACATGGTTTTCGGCTTCTTTTGTTCGTACGATGTATTGTTCATTACACATAATGGCGGTAATTAACAGAGGTAAAAATGTAACATTGTCATTGCCTTAGATGCCGCAATTCCCAAGGAATTAATCGCGTTACTTATTGCATGCGGCTGTGAGAACCCATATGCTTCAAAGTAAGTTGTCTTTACGTTCATGTAAACAGGAGAAGGGAGGCGTTAGCGAGGGCATTTAAACCGGTTTCAATGTTGTCCGGAAAAGGCAGCGCACGATGTGGCGATGCGCGCGCATTCGCGCCTTCCGTACGGTGTCCGAGACCGTACGAACGGAATAGGCCAAGCTATTTTTCGCATCTTTATTGGGGTGTTTCCAAGCAGGAGATTTTCGGTTACGGTAGAATTTGTCAGTTTGATAATATTCACTGTTTCACACATTTTATGAGATCAAGACAACTGACGATTTTTTAGGGGCGAAGCTCTTCAGGGTGTGGGTCTGTCCCTCCTCTGTATTCGTAGTAGTAGGTAGGTAGGTAGGTAGAAAGGTAGCCACGTATAGTGGAATGTACCCACTCCACGTGATAAAGATGACGATGACGCAGTATAGTGGAATTTACCCACTACACGTGATAACGATGAAGTATAAGCGCGTTCCAGTATAGTGGAATGTACCCACTACACGTGATAACGATGAAGTATAAGCGCGTTCCGGTATAGTGGAATGTAGCCACTACACGTGATAAAGATGACGATGACGCAGTATAGTGGAATGTACCCACTACACGTGATAACGATGACGATGACGCTGATGACCCTGAAGTATAAGCGCGTTCCAGACCACACATTCTCTTTCTGCCATGAATGAAAACGATGGAGCTTCGCCCACTCATAATCATTCACTTGGTGGATATGGCGTGATTTTTTTAGGTGGCTGTACGCCGCCGCCGTTGTACGTAAGCAACACAGCTCAGTGTCAACGAAATCAGGAATTTCTGTGATGAATCCCTTGACGCAAAATACTTTACGAAAATGATTTTCGTCTTCGACTACTGTTCGAATAGGTACCCTCGATAGCAAGTGAGCTTACAGATGGATTTGTCGCGTGCGTCACTCTCGGGTCCCGCGTTCAGGGGGGCAAACAATATATGCATTGAGTTTCATTAAACTACTACGAAGTCAATATTTGCTCGGCGAACGAAACAAAAATTCAAACGAAAACATGTATTCTCTAACAAGGCTTCTCCATAACAATAGTTTATCTTGATGAAGCTATTCCTTTTTCAAAACAACAACATTCGTCAATGCCCCCTCGGCTAACAAAAGAAGCATTCAGTTGCAAACATACAATCAATCACAGAACTTCACAATACCAAGAGTTTATTAAATGCGAAGGAGGAGGGGAGGGAGGAGAAAAACAAGATAGAAGGCAGGGAGGTCAAACCAGGCACGATAAATGCGAAGCATTTCTTAGCGAACTTCGGCGACTTTGAGCGTATCTATCTATCTATCTACCTAGCCGCCTACGACTTCGCGCTCTCCTGGGCCGTATCGTTAATGGGATTTATACCAAAATTGGTATGGCATAACATGACTGTATGTCAAACATGAATGACTGATCATATCATGAAAATCATGACTAACTTGTCATGAAAATTATGATTTACACGTCATGGCCATAGGGCTCCTGTGGCCGTTTTCTTAATTTGATATATCCAAAAATTGGTACGATGAGACATTTCTGCATGACCAACATAAATTACAGGTGGTAATATGAAAATCATGACCTGCATGTCATGAACAACACGATTTACATGCCACGCTCATGGCGCGCTGACGGCCGTTTCGCTAACTTGATATACACGAAAGTTGGTATTGCGTGACGTGACTGTATGACGAACATTAATAAGAAGTGGTAATATGGAAATCATGGTATGTCATGTGCAACATGACTTGCATGCTACGCTCATGGTACTACCATGGCCGCTTCGCTAGCTTGATATACACCAAATTTGGTATTGAGCGACGTGACTGTATGACGAGCATAAATGACAAGTAGTAATATAGAAATCATGACATGTCATGTGCAACATCACTTGCATGCCACGCTCATGACACTCTCGGGGCCGTTTCGGTAGCCTGATATACACCAAATTTGGTATTGAGTGACGTGACTGTATGACGAGCGCAAATAACAAGTGATGATAGGGAAATCATGATATGTCATGTGCAACATGACTTGCATGCCACGCTCATGACACTCTCGTGGCCGTTTCGCTAGCTTGATATTGCCACGAGCTATGCTTATTTTCACTTTTGTCGTATTCGGTTTTCGCCCACAAAGACCGTCAGCAATGCTCAACTCAAACCACGCCTTATTGTTCTACAACCTTCGCGATTATTGTAGATCGTTTTGTTAAGATTGCGCGCAAGACGCGACCACTCGAGATTATTCCTGAGCGTGCGCGATGACCAGTGATAAGGCTAGAATGTTCGACGCGTGATGCATAAAAGCCGGCGCGCTCCAACGGTGTTCAGTTGATCGACGGGCGACGCTCTGTTCGCCGCTATCAGTGCCAGCGTGTATTGCTGTGATCCTACTTCCCGATTACCGGCCACAAGTCCGGCCTAATAAACAGTTTCATCTTGGACACGTCGCCTGCTGCCTTCGTCGACGTCACGACCACGTGACATCTGGTGGAGGTGCTGCTTCGTTCATGTACCGGACGCCCCCGTCAAGCCGTGAACCCAGCCCCAGTCGTGAAGGAGACGTCGACACCAACCACGACCAGCGAGTTAGCCGTAGGCAGCAAGGTCTACAACCGGAGTACGGCCCTCTACCCGTCAAGACTCGCAAGACCAAGACCATGACCACGACTGCGGCAACGATAACAGCCCCTGCGCCACCTTCCGCGATCGCGATGCAGCCGCCAAGGGAGCCGCCAATCTTTCGGGGATCATCATGTGAAGACCCAGAAACGTGGCTCGAGTCGTACGGGAGGACTGCGGCCGTCAACAACTGGGACGTCAACGACAAGTTGCGCTTTGTGTACTTCGCAGTGGAAGACAGTGCCAGGACCTGGTATGAGAACAGGGAGTCTACCGTGACAACCTGGAACGTCTTCCGGACCAGCTTCCTGGCAGCGTTCGCAAGCGTCGTACGCAAAGAAAGAGCCGCCGCTTTACTAGAAACACGGGTCCAGCTCCCGAACGAAAACGTGACAATCTTCACCGAGGAGATGACCCGACTTTTCCGACACACCGACCCTGACATGACCGAGGAGAAGAAGGTCCGTTTCCTCATGCGAGGGGTCAAGCAGGAGCTCTTCGCGGGACTGATGAGGAACCCTCACATGAGCGCAGTGGACACCCCGACGACCTTCCCGTTCGCCGTCGGCAGGCCGCTACACCTCACCTCATCGCAGGCAGTACACCAGTCCTGCTCGGGGCCGATCTCCGAGCCCTTACCCGGAAAACTAAGGGCAGCAACCGATGGAGGTGCGGTTGCTGTACGTCGAACTGCCAAAGATCCTCCGCCGACGCCGACGCAAAGCAGACAGAGCCCTGCCGACGAAACCTCGCGGACCGAGCTAGACCTGACGACGCAACATGATGCAGGCAGCGCAACAAATCGACGCAGCCATGATCCAACGCCGCGAGCTAACCGCAACGCAAGGCGACGGACTAGCGACCTCGACATTCTCATCGACGGTCACAACGTCACCGCTCTCGTCGACACTGGCGCCGACTATTCCGTCGTCAGTGGGCCATTCGCCGCCAAGCTGAAGAAAGTAATGACCGCTTGGAGTGGACCTCAAATCCGGACAGCTGGAGGTCACCTGATAACGCCAATCGGAGTCTGTACAGCAAGAGTCCCTATCAATAATCGGACTTACCCTGCGAGCTTTGTAATACTGCAACAGTGCTCCAGGGATGTGATACTTGGGATGGACTTCCTAAGTCAACATGGCGCCGTGTTCGACCTGAGGTCTGAATCAATAACCCTAACCTCAGAAAACACACTGCCGCCCCACACGACGCCAGCGACCCATGCTTTAAATCTGATAGAAGAGCAGGTCACCGTTCCGCCTTTCTCCAGCGTCATCATTTCCGTCGGCACCGAAGAACCCGCAGACTTCGAAGGCGTCATCGAGGGTGATCAGCGCCTGCTCCTGAACCGCCAGATTTGCGTCGCAAGAAGCATCGCCGAGTTGCGTGATGGCAAAGCAAAGGTAATAATAATAATAATAATTATTATATGTGGGGTTTAACGTCCCAAAACCGCGATATGATTATGAGAGACGCCGTAGTGGAGGGCTCCGGAAATTTTGACCATCTGGTGTTCTTTAACGTGCACTGACATCGCACAGTACACGGGCCTCTACCATTTCGCCTCCATCGAAATGCGACCGCCGCGGCCGGGATCGAACCCGCGACCTTCAGGTCAGCAGCCGAGCACCTTAGCCACTGTTCCACCGAGGCGGACAGCAAAGCAAAGGTACTGCTGACAAACTTCAGCCCCGAATATAGGCACCTTAACATTGGTACAACGGTCGCCTACATAGAGAAGTTCGTGGACACCAGCAATGCTTTCGCCCTATCCGATGCTACCGAACCTGCTTCGACGAATCGGAATCCTCACACAGATTTCAACGTCAACCCGAGCCTCCCGAAGCACAAGCAAGACCAGCTCAAAAGTCTGCTCTTGCAATTCAAGGACTGCTTCTCGTCGTCGTCAAGAATTCGACAGACCCCAATCGCGAAACACCGCATCATAACAGAGGAAAATGCGAGACTAATCCGCCAGAGCCCGTACCGAGTTTCAACGCAAGAACACGAGGCCGTAAAGCAACAAGTCGACGAAATGCTACGCGACGACATCATCCAGCCTTCAAAGAGTCCTTGGGCGTCACCCGTGGTGTTAGTGAAGAAGAAGGACGGAACACTGCGTTTCTGCGTCGATTATCGCCGCCTGAACAAGATCACGAAGAAGGACGTGTATCCTCTCCCACGTATAGACGACGCCCTGGATCGACTCCACAGCGCGCAGTACTTTTCGTCGATGGACCTCAAGACCGGCTATTGGCAAATCGAGGTCGACGAGAGAGACCGAGAGAAGACGGCCGTTATCACACCAGACGGCCTCTTCGAGTTCAAGGTCATGCCCTTCGGTCGTTGCTCAGCACCTGCGACGTTCCAACGTGTTAAGGGCACTGTACTGGCCGGCTTGAAATGGCAGACCTGCCTTGTGTACTTGGACGACGTCGTTGTGTTTTCATCAAACTTCGACGAACATCTCCGGCGCCTTCAGGCTGTACTTCAAGCAATCAAGGCCTCCGGACTCACCCTTAAGCCAGAAAAGTGCCGCTTCGCATACGAGGAACTTCTGTTTTTGGGTCACGTCATCAGTAAGTCTGGAGTTCGCCCCGACCAACGGAAAACAGCTGCCATCACTGCCTTCCCGCCACCCACCGACAAGAAAGCCGTGCGCCGATTTCTCGGCTTGTGCGCCTATTATCGACGATTCGTCAATGAATTTTCGTGCATCGCCGAGCCACTAACTCAGCTCACGAAAAACGACGTGGAATTCAAGTGGGGGGGCGGCGCAAGTTGAAGCATTACAAGAATTGAAACGACGCCTGCAGACGCCTCCAATACTTGCGCATTTCGACGAACACGCCGACACGGAAATCCACACCGACGCAAGCAGCGTAGGACTCGGCGCCGTTCTTGTCCAGAGAACTGCCGGCGTGGAAAGGGTTATCAGTTATGCTAGCCGGTCGCTATCCAAGGCAGAAGCCAACTATTCCACAACAGAAAAGGAGTGCCTTGCCATCATCTGGGCAACGTCAAAGTTTCGCCCCTACCTCTACGGCAGGCCCTTCAAAGTTGTGAGCGACCACCACGCCTTGTGTTGGCTAGCTAACCTGAAGGACCCTTCAGGTCGTCTCGCAAGATGGAGTCTGAGACTTCAAGAATTCGACGTTACCGTCGTTTACAAGTCCGGACGAAAACACTCTGACGCCGACTGGTTGTCTCGCGCCCCCCGTCGTCCCGCCACCGCAGGATGACCAGGAGGATGACTTCTTCTTGCGAACCATCGATGATTTCGCCGAACAGCGAGCCGACCTGGAACTCAGAGGCCTTGTGGAGTACCTCGAAGGCAAGACCACCATTGCTCCAAAGGCATTCAAGCGAGGACTCGCGTCGTTTTTCTTGCGAAACGGCGTTCTCATAAAGAAGAATTTCTCGTCACTTCGAGCAAACTACCTCCTCGTCGTGCCTTCAGCATTGCGACCAGAAATCCTGCAGGCTCTACACGACGACCCAACGGCTGGACACCTCGGACTTTCCCGCACGCTCGCCAGAGTACAGGAAAAGTACTACTGGCCGCGCCTTGCCGCCGACGTCGCTCGCTACGTAAGGACGTGCAAAGACTGTCAGCGACGGAAGAAACCGCCAACAAGACCAGCAGGCTTCCTTCAGCCGATCGAGCCTCCCCGGCGACCGTTCCAGCAGATCAGGATGGACCTCCTGGGGCCGTTCCCAACGTCGACATGTCAAGAATGACATGCATATGATATACAGCATGATTTGCTTCTTGCTGGTTGCTTCGCATTACATCGATTCCCACAGTGCGTGTGATCTGCCGGCTTTTTTGATGACGGTATTGCTTTTTTAAATGAACATAACTTTAACCTTTCAGACATGCTAGTTTTCTGTTTTTTCAGCCATATAGTGACAGTTAATCTTTAAACTATTGTGAGAAGTTTTGTGAGCATCTTTCCCGTCTTCCTGTTGACCGCAATTGAAAAGCTTCTAGGGGAGCTTATTTTTAATGAACGATCGATTTGGATTTTCAGGAAGGATACTACTAACGTGTCAACGTCCAGTGATACCTTTCGCTTAACCTGTAAGACTTAACTAGCCGGAGTAAAAGAAAGGGCGATTCGAATTGAGAAGGAATAGTTGGAGCCAGTGTTTATGTAATGTGGTGGGAAGGCTATAAAGCTAGTTCCCTTGTTTAAGAATGAAAAGCCTGATACCCAATTTATGCACTGGCACTCACTTAACTTTAGCAATGGCCACTCTACAAAAGTTTCACTGCAGTTCCCCTTTTCCCTCACCGATTGGTTGAGTCCAAAGGAAAACGAGTGGCACAATGGATTCAAACTTTAAAACATAGGGGACAAAGTTGCTGCTCCCAATAGGCTGCCTTTTGTTCGCTGACTTCCGTGCGTAAATATTGGAAGTAAAAAGTTTTTAGGCAGCCATTATTGCGAAAAACATGGTAGGCCATAACAATGCACATTAGGCAGCGCAGTTCCCCAGGTGTGCGTACGACAAGAAATGAAACTACCAGGTATGTGAAGCTATCTACGATTAGTTTCAGTGTTCACACTTTATTGGTACTGACCGCAGGAGTTTAAAAACGAAACTCCACTACATTCAGAATAAATTATGTTTACTTTCACAGCACACTTAGTTAACTACAGGTTCAATAAACCTTAAAATTAGTATTGAGATCAATTCTAGCTGCGCCCTTATTCCTGCGGTCAAAGTACAACTGCGTGGACGGTTAAGTGACTTCTAAAACACTTGACGGAAGCCGAGTTCATTATATCAGGGTAACACCAGAATTGCACAGCAACTGGTAGTACATATCAACAATGAAGAAATATGTTTCGTATTCCCAAAGTCATCGCGATCTCTTGAGCCGCTGCGCATTGTCACCGGACAGAGCGAGTGTACAGAATCTTCTGCCGGTTGTGCTCAGTGCCATCACGATGTCAGCCTCGCACACTCCCGCTTTTAGAAACAGGGTTGTTCGTATCTTCACTCGTTCTGAATAGCCCGTCTGTTTGAACACGCACAAGCAAGCAACATTTTATATACCCCAGCTTCTTCGGCGAACTGAACTTTTCAAGTGAATCTCGACGTATCTAGAGCGGTCCGGTGCCCTAAAATAGCAAATATTTCCTTCGCTTAGTGTCCAGAGACGTCACACTTGCGAAATACCGCCTCAAATAGCTTGCTGAAACGTTCCCTGGCGTATGTAGTAGAATTAATAGAATAGAATGCAGGTGATGAAATTGAAGGTGAGGGACAAAGGCGGTTCTAGACGCATGATAACTGGGCTCTAGGCATTTGCATAGTACTACTGCTCCTGCCTACTGCGGTTCCTTCCTTTTGCTCGTTCACAGGCACAGTTGCTTGGACCACGGCTACTGTCCCCATTGGCGACCCACGTTCACGATGGTTGCAGATTCCAAGGGTGTCCTGTCGCACTCACAGCGCGTCGCATATTTCAGATCGCAAAGAAAATAGCCCCCAGTCTCCGCTTACAAAATGTGCCTTAAAGACTCACTTTCCAAGTAATCTGTAGCACTTTTCCATGTGTTCATCAAATGATCTTACTATCGGACTTCATTGCCTCGCGAATTTAATGCGGCAAAAGTTTCCTGAAATTGCCAAAAACGAGTGAAGTAACATGGATTTGTCGCACGCTTTAAACCTTTGCTCTCTTCTCGTTCCTATGGGCGTGCTGGAATCTAAGCAGCGTAGAATGGCGAAATGGAAAGAATTTGCATCAGCACGCATTGTTACCTTGTGCACACGCCACGAAATGTGATCGCTCACAAATCCGGTGTGGTTCCTTGATGCGCTAGAGTAGCTAATTTTAATGCGAGCAAATTATGGAACGCTGCCATGGCACATGGTATGAAAAGCGCATGGCTTGGAGGGCGGCTGCATGGCTTCGACCTTTGCGCAGCTGGCCACGGTCGCTCGCACTTATCTTTACAGCACTGAGTAGATTATTAATATTTTATTTTGTAATCCGGTATGCTCCTAAATTTGCGCACGAGCCCGCGGATATCCTTGAATTGATGGCCACAAAAACATGATTGCTTTTTATATGTGAAGCATCTTATGGCTAAGCTTAATCCGGTGGTGGTGGTGGTGGTTGTGGTGTGCCGCGTGGCCTCCCTTACTGCGCATGCGCAAACCCTTTAAAAAAATAAATAAAAAAACCCCTCTCCCCCTCTCTCTCCTCTAGGCATCCCTCCGCGCGGCTACCACACCCTCACTGCGCATGCGCCTCCCTTCCTCTCTCCCCTCCTACGCTCCCCCCTCTCTCCTCCAGGCATGCCTGCCTGCGGCGTCCACACTCCCACTGCGCATGCGCGTCCCCTCCTCTCTCTCCTCTCCAAGCTCCCCCCCTCTCTCTCCTCGCGACGCCGACGCAGGCAGCGTCTGCTAGCGGGTTTCTTGGTTGAAAAAACCGACTGCTCGCGCTGCAGAACCGTTCACTGGCCACTCCGTATATATGGCAATGGATTTTGACCTGCAAGGTGGTGCCGGTGGGAGATTTTCTGTGCGTTGTTCAACAATAAAAATTCGCAGCGTGCGCGTTAACTAAAAGCGGACTGCGGGTCTCTGTGTTCAGTCGGAGTCTTCTGTCTCTCATTGCCCATTAGCAGCGATTGGCATGTTCCAGTAGGAAACACCGCTACATCACTGCGTGCTTTGCGCCTCCCCAGTTTTCTCTCCTGCGCAACGCTGCGATGAGCGCCAGCGTCAACGCCGCCGCCACTGTAAGCGTTAGCGCCCGCTGCTTCACATCTACACATGGTTCCCTTTAGCGGGAGATGATGTAATTTTTTTTCATTGTTCTCAAGCATCTATACACAGGTGATAAGGCAACTTTGCACGATCTATCAATTTTTCAAATACATTTTCCTCTCGTGATCATCTAGAATTGTTGTAGCAGCATTCACTTCGTCCGTCCTTATTGGTACAAGATGCTGCGTGAAATGTTCAGAGGCATTAGTGGTGGTCCTGGCCATATGTGGAAGAAGATGAAGCATCTACTCTTGCTGCATTTCCTAATAATTCTGCACGAGTGAAAAAAAAACTAAAACATGGATGACCCCTTCATCAGATGGATCGGTGTAACACAAAAGTAAAACGTGTCTTCACAAACGTAGGGCTTACGGTGTAGCGGTGTATGAGGGCTCTTAAAACGTATGTTGGTATTGGGATGCCACAGCACAGTGGATGGAGCGCCACCGACGATTCGCGCTACATCTCCGTCCTGACAACTAAGGTCCATGATTTAGAAGCACAGATATTTGGGCGAGTTTATATTGATCCATGACAGTATTTAGGAGCGCGAAAACAGACAAGACACACGAGAAGGACTGAACAGGACGAGCGCTCACTTCAAACTAAAGTTTATTCACAGCATAGGGCCAAGTTTTATCATACACCAAAGGCGAAAAAAAAAAAACAAAAAAAGCAGAGAAGCATGAGTGATACCACAATCTAACAACCGAAGAAACAGCCCGCCCCTCCCAGTCAAAAATGTATCTCGTCTGTTTTCGCGTTCCTAAATACCGTCATGGAAGGTCCATGAGAACGAATAGAGAAAGCATTGTTGTAATTGTAGTATTTAACGGCGAGAGCCTAATTAGAGAAAGTGGTGTGGCAGCAAGAAGAGCGTCGCTGATAAAACGCAGAACTTGGACTAAGGTCGCCATGGCGCGGCACTCACCACCAAAGCCGGACTAGAGGGAAGCGTAATGCGTGTCGTGTGTGATCTCTAGCCCGGCCGCGATTATTCTCGGGGCGAGCGTAAGCGGGGAACACGGTGTGGCAGCCAGGAGAGGCAGGCACGCGTCGCAGAGCTTTTAATATGGGTGAACGCTATTAGCGAATACGAGACTTGGGCTAAGGGCGCCACCTCGCGGTGTGTTAAACGCGTGGAGAAAATAGCATTTCACCCATTTTAAACGCGCCGAATTGTGTGGACGCGTAGCAACGACACATTTCAGGAGCTAATCGTTGAGGCCCGGGTCAGGAAGCATGACCAGTTCCAGATGCCGACACCTACCCTCTGACCAAGAGCACTGTGAGAGGAAAGTGTGTGATATAAAACGCGCGTTTGTAAAGCATCCTGAGTGAAAGGCCGTGGCGCAGTGTTATCTTACCCCGCTTCTGTTGTCGCTGAGCGAGATGTCGCGGCTTCGACTTGCACTGAAGAAACTTTTCTTTCTGCAAGCTTTGCTTTGCGACGTGATCGTGTGTATTTTCTGACGTCATTTCCGTTGACGGTAATACCTCAACAAAGTCTTGGTAGACCCCGCCATGAAATACTTTCGTGTTAAAAAAAATGCTGTGAGTCGACGCGAAGTGTCTGCGGTTCCCCAGCGTCCACAAAACTAGGATGTCTACGCACTGGCATTCTTCAGTATGTCGAAGCATGGGATGCACTATAAGCGCTGCGCCATCGGCAATATCTGTACTATATTCCGGAGTTCCAGGTGGCTTCATATTTGCAAAACCCGACATCGCATTCACGAGAGATTGGGGTAGGGAAGTTCATTCTTGAAAACGGAATCTCTTCGTCTGTGCCCTTGAGCTGCGGCTTTGTCTGCCTGCCAGCCTCATATGTCGGGCAGCAGTGTACTACACATGAATGGGGATTCCCTGTCGCGGGGATTTTATGCAACCTATTACTTCAAGAAAAGACGGTGAAGCCTCTCAATGTTCGCTCTCTGTTTAAAAATATCGAATACCAATTTTTAGATTTTCGCTGATAACTTTCTTTGGTGCTTGTTGGCTGGGCTGTTTGTCTGTTTTTATGAAATTAACATTGTTGTTTACGCGTTCGATGCAGTTGATACACAGGTCCCTTTATTTGTGTATATTCCCTGCTTTTTCTGGAGTATAAACTCGGTTTAAAACCGATGCTTTTTATATGTGTTCTTGGAATGTTACGTGTAGCTTTTGTTTTCACGACAGTACTTCATTTCAAGCATTTGATGTCTATTGACCGATTGTTGCCCGAAAAAAAAAATCGGATGTCATTATTGAGTGCCGTGCTTGACATTCGAAGTTTACTCTTATATTGCTTAGTTGCAAAACACACGGACATTGATCAAAAATTTATACCATACCGACGACATAGAATAGATTATTCGACTTGTCTGATGTTGACATCTTTCGAACAGAAAATACACTAGACGCATATGTCATCACTGCGCATAAAGTCTTTATTACTGCTTAATATAAGTGTATTGTCATAAGCTCCAATATGAAGAATAGGAGAAGCATTGGAAAGTTGGTCCACATGTTCAGTTGGTTGTAACGGTCGTCGCTACCGTCGTCTGCGCCTTGAAAATAAATGCTGTGCTTAAGTCGAAAAGTGAGGAGGAGGAGGATAAACGTTTATTGCACGAAACGGTATCGCGGTGCAAGACCCGCGTCTACCCTAGGTGGGAGGTCTCCTCATTCCAGGAACCCTCTATCTTTCGCTGCCTCCTTGGCCCTGGCGACGAGACGTCGTTGTTCGTCCAGGTCCTCCGAGGCGAGCTTGGCCTCCCACGTTTCGATGAGGTGTTCGTTTGCTTGACCGGCGTCACAGGCATTCGGCGAAGGCGATGAGTTGGTGTTTATATTGCATGGACACGCGAGGATCATGTGGGGCAAGGTGTCAGGTACACGCAGACTGGGCAGAGATATTCGTGCAATGAGAAATTTGTTTTTCGTTCTTTGTCATATGCAGTTATTTACCACTAGATAAACGTACGCTTTGCGAATAGGTAAAAATAGAAATACAAAAAGTACCCAAAATTTGCCACTTCAGCACTTTGTCTTCACTTTGATCCGTTTTCACAAAAATAAATAATACGATTCGAGAGATATTTGTAGCCTCAGTGGGATTAGTAGCAGTTCGACATTTTCATTTCCGCATGTAACCTCAGAACACACCACCCCAACCCCCCACCCCCCACCCCCCCCCCAAAAAAAGAAAAAACAAGATTGCATGCATAATCTTTGTAATGGAAACTTGAGAGAGCTGTCTCCAAAGACCTGTGCCGTGACATAGACGCGTGCACTTAAATGTGCCACAAAAACAAAAAAAAAAAGGAGGGGAACACAGGATGCTACAGTTCATCAGCCAGTACCGATGCCGTATGGTGAGAGGGCTACATAGCCATTTCTCACGCTTTATTGAAAAGCGTCTCAATTTTTATGACAGAATAGGGCAAAACAAATGCAGGCAAGTGGAATGTTCTGTGGAGTTGTTTACTCAAGTCCCATGTCCGGTGGAAAATGTACATCGCCCCGTCCGAGAGGAGTATCAATGGGCGATTTGTGAGCTGACACCAAGTGCAACAAAGAAAAACTGGGAAGGACCGAAGCATGTAGGGAAAGGTGTTTCCGCTCCACTAACATGGAGTCTGGTGGGAGGCGAAGCATGCAGTGTTTTGAGAGTGATTTTTTAGATGCGAAGCTTCTGATGCTGGGGGCTATGTCCGTCAATCCCGCGTCCGGCCACTCTCATGATGTAGGGAAGCACCCAATATGTGAACCGGAACACTGTAGTACAATATAAGGCCGTCAACCACCACTACAGTCATCAGAGTCATGGCCGAGAGCACAGAGAGGCTGCTTAGCAATGGCTAGGCAGGTGGTGTGTGTCGCCCAGGTTGACTCTATCCCTCGATCTTGCTTGCATGTGTTTGGGGGAGGGCCTAGTCTGTCCCTCCTTCCCGCGTCCCACACCACCACACCGCATGCGCGTCTCCCTCTCTCTCCTCTCCTACGCTCACCCCCCTTTCTCTCCTCTAAGAATAGTCTACTCTGCGGAGCGGCGCCCGCGTCTCGCGTCCCCTCCCCCCCTCTCTCTCCTCTCCTAAGCTCACCCCCCTTTCTCTCCTCTAAGAATCCTCTACTCTACGGAGCGGCCCCCCACGTCCCAGACCCCGACAGCGGATGTGCGTCCCCTCCCCCCAATCTCTCCTCTCCTACGCTCACCCCCTTTCTCTACTCTAGGATTCGTCTACTCTACGGAGCGGCACCCGCGTCCCACAGCGCATGCGCCTCCTCAACCCCTTTCTCTGCTGTAGGAATCCTCCACTCTACGGAGCGGCGCCCACGTCCGACATCCCCACAGCGCATGCGCATCCTCTCTCGCTCTCTCTTACGCTCACCCCCTTTCTCTACTCTAGGAATCCCCTACTCTACGGAACGGCTCCCGCATCCAACACCCCCACAGTGCATACGCGTCCCCTCTCTCTCTCCTCTCCTACGGTTCCCCCCCCGTTCTCTCCTCTAGGAATCCTCTACGGAGCGGCCCGAGACAGGTGGTGCGACAGCTGCATACTCCGCTGGGGGCACCGCGGTAGTTCCGCGGTATAACAATGACTGGAGCGCGCCTCATCCTCTCTGCTGTGCAGCGCCGCGATGAGCGCCCGGGCCACTGCCGCGAAACGAGAGCGGCGACGTTTCTCCCGCTCAAGCTAACCACCTCCCCGCTGCTTCGCATCCACACATAGTTCCCTTTAGCGGGAGATGGGGAAGTTTTTTTCTGATGAGGCACTGGCGGCAGCCAAGCCTGAAACCCGGCATGTAGAAAAGGGTGTTCCCGCTTCATAACGCCGTCACAAAATTGCGTCCCGATCTTGATAACCCCTAGGCGCTTTTTCTTCATGTTTTTCTTCATCTTCTTCCCTACATGCCCGTTTTCAATTCCCTACGCCATGTAGGGATGAGTGCTTCCGCTGCACTAAGGTCTTCAGGTATTTGTTTGGCTAACTGTTCCCTTCTTTTAAACGCGAAGCATTTCTTAGCAAACTGTGGCGACCTTGAGCGTATCTATCTATCTAGATATCTGGCTACACCCTCCCCGACCGGCCTCTGTTTTTTTTTTGACGGGATACATCTTTCATTTTGGCTCACCGAATTCGTAACGGTGGACTCTGGTTGTGCCCCACTGCCACTTTCGTTGTTGCGCGTTCTTCCTCCTTTCTCTGTATTGGAGAGGAGGGTACGGAGAACATACGCGCAAGCGCTAAGGAAAGCATTTCCAGCATCGAAGAAGACAAGTACATTTGTCGAAACGTCGCCTCCAGCACACAACCCTTCTTTACGAATTTCTCCTCGTCGGACTTTTCATATATCAAATATATAATAAAACATATGTTTGGGACCTGTTGCGATAGCATCTATCGGTACCCTCGAATGAAACGCTCGATATAGAGGATACCGAAACACGCAGCCGCGCACAACACAGAAAGCAGCGAGCGGCGCGGGCAGAAATAGTGCAGACTCCAGTATGTGCAGCGCACTGCAGTATGTGCAGCGCACTGCAGCATACGCCAGCATACACTGCAGCGCACTGCAGGGTATGCTGGCGTATGATGGATGCTGGAGTGTGGTGGATGCTGGAAACCAACGGAGCGCGAAACGGCTCTAAACCGTCATGACTATCGTGCCTAGCTGCCATACATAAATATAAATGTTTCGCAGGGCAACGCGTTTCATCAGCCGACCACAACGCATACATGCTCCATATATACGATTTCCGTTGATAATACGCACTTCTTTGGGGTGGTTCAACGGGACAAAGGCGGGTAGCTCATTACCCACAAGATAGCGCGAAGGGGAAATGGAGCGGTTAGGACGTCGTCTCATCCGTCTTTCGCTGGATTGGGGCTGTCCGCCTTTGGCTCCATATTCCGACCCACACAATGTGGTCACCTGGGCTCACGAACTTTTCTCTTTCATCGTATGCCATCCTTGAGGTGTCGCGGACGACGTGTGGCTGACATGAAATCGCGGCGCGTTGTCGCGTGATTCACTGTCTGTCGCCGAAAAAAATGGATTTCCTCCGCGGTATTTGTCCACTGATTCAATCATCTGTTCTCGGTTAAACAAGGGCAACGGGCCCTTCATGAGTGGCCCTTTAATAGGCGCGAAACGGTAACACCTTCATGGTTTACGTGTTCCTCGGGCGAGTTTACCTGTCGCCGTTACCTTAGCTAGAATTTTCCTGAAATAACACGCACCACCACGCGAGAATGTGGTTTTGTTCCCAAACCGCATTCACATTCACGAACCCTCGCCCCCCTTCCCCATGTTTAGGTACGTTTCCCCATAATACCAGGAGGTGTTGCGCACCTGTGGCGATAAGACCTAATGAAAATTTTCAATTACACAAAACAGCGTGGCGATGTGAACGACCACAAACAAGTTTAGTCTGGTAGCTGCCTATATTTGCACCCTCAATAAAGGAACTCGGAGGGTGAATTAAGGTCATCACGGACAAAGCAACCTGCAGACAGACATACGGTTTCATCAGTCATGTGACCTTAGCATAGCTAGATAAATGCTTGGCATCATTGCAGAAAGTTTGTCATCTGGCACAGCGTCGTTCGGTTTTACCCCGACGCAGCAACCGATCAAGCACACAAGTGTATGAGCAGGAGCATCTATGTCAGCGCTCTCAGCCTGTGCCTCTCTCCCCTACCTCGTCTGCGATTGAGCTGCGGCAGTTTGCAGAAATAACTGCAAAACAGATAGGTAGTGCTTGCAGCTAATCTTCTAAAATGACTTCGCTGGATATTGATCTTTCCCTCCCTGGCGTTCTACAGTGATACTGTCGCGGTTTGAAAACAAAGGTTTGAAAGCTTCCTCAGCGCATACGCAAAATGAAACTGCCCGCGCGGGCGTCGCTTCTGCAGGAGACCGGCTCACTGCACGTTTCCACGACATTAACGCATATGCTAACCCTATATTGCAGACCAGCGATGCGGCGTTCCCGCCTGTACTCCTAGTAATATGGTAGTGTATCCCACCATGAAATTTTCAGTAATTCCGATAGGTACAGAAATACTAAAATATGAAAGATATGAAAGAAAATGCGGCACGCACCGAAATATCTCTCCCGCCTCGAGCGCTTCATGTCACGCGACGAATATTTTGTCTTGCCGAAGTCGTCTGGGCTACGCAGAAGCCTTTGCTGCCAGAAACAGTAAGTAAACAGATTGAAATATAAACACTGGAAACAAAATACAATAAAAATAACATTTAGAATATCAAAAATAGTCTGATAAAGAGAAAATAGACAACCACCGGTTTGTAGCACGAAGCCACAAGTAAATCCGTACGGATTTCTCAGTAAGAAAAAGCTTCTTAGTTGCCGAAAGATTCGTCCTGGTCCGGGGTCTTTCGGCAACTAACAAGCTTTTTTTTTTTCTGAGAAGTACGTACGGATTTTCTTCTGTCTTCGCGCTACAAACTTTATTGACCCTTCCGCCGCATTGTGGGATTCCGCAGAACTAAATAATCTGTTGCCTCTAGTGGCAGTTCGCCCCACGGAAGTAGAAAATAAAGAAATGTGACCATGTTGATGACGATAATAATAATAGTAATAATAATATTAATAATAATAATAATAATAATAATAATAATATGAGGAAGAAGAGCAAGAATAGTTATATAAAAATAAAAGTACTGAACAGTTCTACGTGAGCCTACGTAAAACATGTCTGTCGCACATTTTTGCCTCAGTATATCAAAAAGTTAGAGCACGCCTTCGGCATTGCTCACATTTCGTATCAGGATGTATCCTAACTCTCGGTAATATATATTTTTTTTTACGCCAGGCCTCCCCGACACATGGTCAGAGTCACAGCGAATGCTGGAGGACAAGCCATCTTGCAGCCTGTCGTGAAATCTTGGAGCCTCTTGAGGCAAATACTACAAGTGCAGGAGCTAGGTATGCACTCCACCATTAATCATCATAATAAAATGAATCATCATATCAAATAAATTAAAATGAAGTAATAGTTCTACGTAACCATACGTACATACATGTCTCCCGCAACATTTTTGCCTCAATATATTACTTAACTCAACCATGCCGTTGGCCTTTCACACATTCCGTATTAGGGAGTATCGTAAACGTTGGTTCTCCTTACGTTGGTAATTTTTACTGCTAAGCATGTTGTACGACCACAACAGCCAATTTTGGTGGTGTAGTTATCCACCACAGCTACCGGTTTCTGCAACAGCTATAATGTACAGTGAGAAAACAAAGTATTCAGAACTTAGCTTGATTCAAAGTCAGGCCCTTCGCACGGCAGTCGTGTATTGTAGCACACAACTACGCTGGTGATTAGTGCTTTGCGTCGCAAAAAGACCCTATACAGGCTTCATGTCGGGCAAGAATTCATGGTAACATATGGAATGTAACGTTAGTCAACAGTAAAATTAGAAGCAGGCGTTACACAATGTAATCTGAATAACGAGTGCGTGGACAAAAGCTTCCCACCCATTACAAAGGACGCAACAATAATTTTTCATCGTCTTCAGTGACAGCATCACTGAAGTACACATGGTGTCTCACAGATGTCTAGCGGGTACCTAGCTTCTCCGCAGAATGTTGAATAATGATATAGCGGGTATTTACCTACTTCACAAAATTATAATTATTCAGACTGATTCATATACAAATCTGGCCTTATTTCACAAAATTTACCCGGATACTTACACTAGAAGCTCGTGTCCCCTTTGTGGGGAAGTAGCTAACTTAGAGCATATGCTCTGGCGATGCCCCTCGTTACTGGGCAGTGAACAAGCCGACCCAGCCAAGTGGAGCTCCGCCATCAGAAGCCCCAACAAGGGGGATCAGCTTTGGGCCGTCCAGAGAGCCCACGATGCGGCGGTCAGGCTAAGCCTGCCCGTCCCAACGTGGGAGAAGCCCACTGCGCGCTAGTCGCGTCTCTCAGGACTACATTTAATAAAGTTCCACCATCCATCCATGGCGTAATGGGTACCTTGCGACTGTAGTTGTAGTAGTCTCCCCAGGAGAGCTTAGAACAGGCTATAGAAAGGGCACTCCCCTAGCGTTGGCTGTGACTTCGCAGCGCGTGCCACGCAGGCCTGGGGTTTCTTATTTTAATATCCGAGAGTACGTATAAGGCACTTACTCCAAGTGTAAGCTTCCGCACGCCGCTACAGTGTCGTAAATAAACTCACAGGGTCTTGTATACATTTGCCTAAGACGTCTCGAATGCGAAAACCATCCTTCCGCTTCCTCTTCTGAGACGATGCGCTGATCCTCCACCACCCCCTACGAAAGCGTTCTGAAGCTAACGCTGCTTTGCATTGCCTCCACAATCAGACGCAATACAAGCTCCCTGCAGCTCACTTGGTTGTGCACTGCCCCTTTGATCGGGCCAGCTTTGAACAAGTGATGGTGTCATTTGATTACGTCATTGCATGACGTCATGGTATGTGACTTCGTATTAACGTCACGTTGCCGTAATGATGTCTTCGTAGTGACGTCACACATTTTGGCAATCTGTGGCGTCCTGATGCCGTCATGTGGTGATTTCATTTTGTGATGATGATCTTTTGCATCACTCTTTTTGACGCCGGCGCCGCCGGACGCTGGTGCCGACGGTCAAGTTTCGCGTGTGATGAAGCATTTAAGGCGACCAGCTTAGAAAGGGAGTACACAAAATATCACTAATTATGCGTGGCATATGCCTGCCTGATTGAAACAATTTTTGGTTCTTCTGTCGCAAAAAATTTTTTGCAACAGAGTAATTTCTGATTTTTATATTTTTAATAATTCTGACCACTGCAGCGCATTCCATCATCTGCAAGGCTTTCATATTGAAAATAAGATGATATTATTCAGGAAATCATAACATACGACATATTGGAATACCAGGATCTAAATACGGTATAGTTTTTTTGGTAAGCTATAACTGAATGTAAACGTTGGTATGAACATTTCCCGGTTACTAATACGACTTAAACCATCAGCTCCCAGCGTTCCTTACAAAGCACACTTCATGTTTCGCGAAAAGAAAATACACAATATTCTGATTTTGCTGATTAGCATTTTTGAAGCCACATGTGTCAGTAAGATACTCCTAATCTCGGATATTTACTACGGTCTACTTTTTTGCGTGCTACAAGTCGTTGAAACTTTCCGAATACGAGCGCACGTCGGGTGCATGTGATGCGTACTAGATTTTCTAAATTATTTCAAAGTTTTTCACCTTCGACGTTAAAAAAATGATATGATTGGGCTTCAGAAGGAACAAAATAATCCCTGGAAAGCGCAAGAATCAGCTAAAGTGCAAAGTTTTGCTATGTAGAATACTAAAATGTTGTTGCACTCTTCGTAGTACACTGGGCCTTTGTGGGTGCTTAGGTGAGGATTTTATTGTATGATGCCTCAGAGTTGAAACCACGTATTTTTTTTTTTTGCAGGAATGCCGTTTTCACGGCTGTCTGAAGCTCGCGAGGCTGCAACAGTTGTCGGTGGGGATAGTTGAGAAGCCGTTTGTGCTGCCATTGTGAGTTCTGAACCTAACTTGAGAATTGATGAGGAGGAAGAAGATGTCGACAGTATATGCGAATGCATGTCAACTGCCAACGACAAAGATGGAATAAACAATTCGCAGAATAGTGTTCTGTTTGGATCCAGGAAGCGGGGATCTTTTCGTAAAGGTCAAGTACAATAGCACAGTTGCTATGGCAATGACCTACAGCATTGCCGAGCCAATATGCCGAGGGAACAGACTGTCATGTACTCAAATGCAAAGCATACTGTCACCGCCAAACCTCCTCGGCAACTACCGCAATTTCATGGAAGCATTCACCTCCACAATCAAACTCCATATAACGACAGAATTTCCATTCATCGGAAAAAGTGGTGGAGGCCCGTATTTACAGAGATGATCAACATTGCTGCACTCAACGCAAAGATGAGATGCTAACCTACTGGAGGTTATGACACCCACTATGCGTTCTTTGCTGCCATTCACGGGCATTATAGCAAGACACTACCTGCCCCTTGTTGTACCCCACAGAACTATCGGGTGGTGACCAGCGCCCATCGTTCGTGCTATTATCCTCTATGCGTACGGACATTTGCACAAGAGGCTTGAAAGACTGTTGAGATGTACTGTCTGTCATAAAAGAGAGAAGCGGTGTTGCCAGAAGTGTGGCGTTACACTTTGCAAGAAATGTCGGTGCTTCAACGAGTTTTATATGCCAAGATTACTTTGGTATTAGTTTGGCAAGAACCTAGCTTGCTTCTTATTCTTGTCAAAGCCAGCTTACCATTGCTATGGCAAGAGCCCAATGCACTTTCTTAAGTATAGTATCCTAACTCCTGAAGAAATATATGTATTTTTATCAAAATTTGCAGCTGTTCTTTTCTACTGTAGTTTGATGAATATGCAAACTTTCAATGAAATCGAACCAATAGGTATTTCATGGGCTTTAATGAGTTGATGCTTTTGTTTTATTGATTTCCATGAAGCGCAGAGTTTTCATTGAGAAAAACATGTCACCCTAAACGCTGCCGCATCCTAAACGACTTTGAATTGTAGTAAGGAGCATATAATAGTTATCTAGCGCGTAGGTTGGAAAACCTAAATGATTGAATGTGATTTCATCAAAGGCACTATTGGAATCTAGTTTAATTTGAAAAGCTCGATAGGCCACAAAGGCAGTTTATGCTACGTTAGGACTTTGTAGAAAGACTGAGATTGAGAGATTCTTTGTTGGAAAAACACAGGTGTATGCCGGCGTATCATTCGCATATTGCGGTTTCACTTCGGCGTTAGGACATTTGGGCCACGACAAAAGTGCGTGGTGTAGTGACAGAGATCTTAAGTCCTGCGAAAGCTTTATTGCGACCCCGAAGAATATTACAGCAGAAGTGAAATGCTACAACACTTGTGCGGCGAGAAAAAGAAAGTTTGCGCGCCCTACCGCTCCGCTCCTCCCAAGAAGTAAAACGTAAAATTCATTACGCTACTGCTACTACGTGTGTTGTAGTTTTTTTTTTTTGCGCAGTAAAAACCTTTTAAAAACTGAACTTCCATGAATAGGCCCAACTACGCCCTCTATTATGAGGGAATATTTATATCGGCCTGTTTGCTTGTTGCTCTGCTCGGTGAGCGATATTGATGGCATCACTGTGATATCCACGCTTCGAGGTTCTAGTAGATGGTAATAAAAAGTTTGACGGTAGAGTTTGTTCCCAAGCCTGCGGTTCAAACCAAGAGAACCAATCGGCATTATATGGCAAAAACAGCCATCGCCGATGGGAACGCAAATCATTTAGCAATCACAATCACAGCGGTCTGTCGAAATAATATCTCGGGAGCATACTAGTAAGTACCCCTTCTATCTCACGCTGAGGCTGCGGGTTTGTCAACATCAGAGTCTCGGTTAATATCAATTCACCTTGATCGCCATCATCGATAAAACTTCGCGCAGCAGGCGATCTGCTGCGTCATAGGCAAATATAAGGAAAATAACCTGTATTTGACTATCGCTGCGTTGTCAGCAGCGACAATAACCAATTTGCGTTATAAGGCATTATATATCGAAAAAAGTGCCCAGGAGGTCAAAGTCGGCATCAGCGAATGTTTAGCCCTAGACGTTCGGTGGTCGCAATAAGCAGCTGGGCGCAGAATGCCTTTTTGACGTTGACGCTGTTCCCATTCTGCGACTTAGTTGCCCAGAGAATGAGCAAGATCGAGGATGTAGAATCCGCAGCGTACATTGTAAGGCGAGGGACACGCAGACACACCATGTGGTAGGCACGTCGTCAAGATCCTGTAAGACAGGGGTCCTAAACACGCGGCTTGCGAGCCTTTCGTTTGCGGCCCGCGGCCCGTACATGACTGTCTTCGGTCCACATTTTTTTTAAAATTCCTTATGTATGTGCGTGAGTACACAGACATGAGTGGTCTTATCAACGTGAAGCACCCCTTGTGGTCACCACGTGTTGAAACGGAACCGTGAAACTTAGAGGTCGGTATGGACATGTTGGAATCCTGGCCCAAATACCCTGCAGAGATGACCCGTATATGAGATATGCGAAAGGTATTCTTTCAAATGGCAACGTTTGCTTACTTGTACAAACTACCCCCCCCCCCTCCGTCCCGCCGCTCGGCCGTTTTCACTGTCCCGGCCTTTGCGGGACTAAATTGTGTGACTGCGGCCCGCTGAGTGAGGCGAGTTTGAGACCCCTGCTGTAAGATATCTGGACGACAGTAAGTTCCGATGACCAAAAGAAGACTAGATATTCGGGGTGAACATTTCGACTCGAAGGCGTGCGAAATCGGTGTACTGAAATGCGTCGTGAAGCGCAGGCGGACACGTGAATTCTCTGAGTTGAAATTCGCGAGATCACTCGCGTGACTCCACAAAAAAGAATTTGGCATATGTTAAGAACTGTAGCAAACAGTTTCATGTGAAGCAGTCAGCGAGTAGCTGTATATGCTTCATTTTTTTTCACTTTGAGTCAAGCGTTAGGAGGTGCTTTGACGTGAATTTGTAACAGAAGTGGCCGTGTCTACATTGTGAGCCTACTAGACACGTCCACTACATTGCCGTTTAAAAGGTCACTTATGGTCTATCCCAACCTCGTCACTCATGTTATAGGGCACAGGCGTTCTATCGAAACGAAGTGTACTCTACTGTGCGACGGATGTGAATATCACACACATCATTCGTTAGTGGATTCCTCAATGGTTGAGTAAAGCTTGAATATAGCTTGCTAAGATATCCGTACATATGTAATGTTCACTAAACCGCTATAAAAGCAGGACCAACGTTAACACGACTCGACGCTTGCATCAAAGCAGTACATCCGTTTGTTCATAACTTAGTTATTAAAATTGATAGCCAGCTCCGGAACCACGTTGACGTAGTGCGGACATAACCCCTGATTATGATCTTTTTCATGAACACTTCCAAGTGCTGCGGTGGCTTCGTTCTGGAATACTTGCCTACCACGCAGAATTCCTGGGTTTCATTCCTGCTGGGAGCGTAATTTTTAAATGCGACGCATTTCTTATCGAACTTCGGCGACTTTGAGCGTATCTATCTATCTATCTATCTATCTATCTATCTATCTATCTATCTATCTATCTATCTATCTATCTATCTATCTATCTATCTATCTATCTATCTATCTATCTATCTATCTATCTATCTATCTATCTATCTATCTATCTATCAGCCGCCTACGACTTTTTGCTCTCCTGGCCGTATCGTTAATGGGATTTATAACAAATTTGGTATGGCATAACATGACTGTATGACAAACATAAATGGCTGGTCATATCAAGAAAATCATTACTAACTTGTCATGAAAAGTATGATTTACATGCCACGCTCATGGCGCGCTCGCGGCCGTTTCGTCAGCTTGATATACACCAAATTTGGGATTGGATGACGTGACTGTATGACGAACATAAAGAACAGGTGGTAATATGCAAATAATGACGTGCATGTCATGAACAACATTATTTACATGCCACGCTCATGGCGCGTTCGCGGCCGTTTCGTCAGCTTGATATCAGGGCTGGGCAGTATCGAAGATACATGTATCTTAGATACTATCTTAGATACTCGTTGGGTATCTTGTATCTGTATCGCGATACGTCTCGCAAAACGAGTATCTGTATCTGTATTTCCGATGCATTCAATAATGTATCGTGTATCTTAAGATACAAGATACTGCTTTAGAAACGCCACCCTGTGAAACAACAAACGTTGGCTGAACTATGCTTCTCACGCTGACACTGCTGCCACTAAGCCACCTCGATAAAGGTGACGACAGTGACATTCCTTTGTCTTTCCACCAGAGTGTTCCAGTGTGCATAGGAAATAAAGGCTATATGCGTCTCACTTGGTGGAACAGTAACGTGTAGGCGCTTGAGCCATCTCGACAAAAACAGGCGCGTGAACGTCTACGTGCAGCCCAACTTTGGTTTCTTGATGTTTTCTTTCTTTTTAGCTGTGTCGGTGCCATGGAACCTTGTTCCTAGCCACAGTACTATGCTCCTAGTCCCATGCGTGTGGCGTCCTTCGCTCAAATTCAGATGTTGCTATAGTGTTATTATCGAAGTTTGTCTTGCGTGGTGCTTCGTTGCAAAGTCTCAAGAATGCAAGAATGGGGTTGCTTTGCGTCTAGCTGCTTTCACACCGAGGTTTGACAGATCTCGTCGATGTAAGCTTGACTTGCACTCTATAAGATTCACTTATATGCAAATTAGATTCTAGCAACCGTCACACCACCAGTGTCGATGCCATATACAATGAACAAGCATTAACGTAACAGATGATATTTGGCGTACTGTATCTTTGTTCTTCGTGCTCAATTATGCAAGAAGTTTTTTTTAATGATAGCTTGATTGTAGCACAGGTGCTCTCTTTGCTGTCTTCCATTTGCATCCCACACATTATCTAGGTCTTTGTGTAGTTTTTTTCGGTTTGTTAACTGTAATATGTATTTTGTAACATCCCCCCTCTGTTCCTTTCTTTCTAGTTCTTCTCTTATTTATTCTTATTTTGAAACGTCGGCGTCATCGCTACTACTTACCTATCTACATTCCATGTGAGTTTACTGTTAGGCGATGTTGAGGGAAAAGGTAAAATAATCTGAGCGTGCCTAGTACTTACAGGAACAAAAATTGGTTGGTTGGTAACAACTTTATTGTTAGTCCGGCAGAGCTTTCGCCGAGCGGGCCTTAGGTCTCCCACGTGGGGACGTCGAGGCCTTGCCTCTCCGCCGCCTCGCGCGCCTGCTGGACGGCCCAAAGTTGGTCGCCAAGACTGGGGCTGCGCAATGCAGCAGCCCACCGCGGCGGAAGGGTTCCGGAATTAGCACCTTGTGGGTTTTTAGTACAATCCCAGAGCATGTGGGTTAATGTGGCAACCTCAATACGGCAGACGTTGCATAGATTTGTCGGGTAAGTTTTAGGGTACAGTCTGTTATACAATGCGGGGTTGGGGTACGTGCGCGTCTGCAGTTGTCGTAGGGGCCGCCGCCTGCGTCCTGTTAAGCTTGTCGCTGGGTGGAGGGAAGGTTCGGCGGGCCAGGTAGAAGGACTTGGTAATTTCGTTGTAGCTCGTCAAACGGTCTTTGGTATTGCCCCATAGACGACGGTCGCCGGCGCGGTTCGTGAGCTCGCGCGCCTTGGCGTGTGCCGTCTCGTTTAAGTTGCGGTACGTCTCGGATACCTCTCCCATGTGAGCCGGGAACCACAAGATTCTGGTTTGAAGCTCTACCTCCCTCTGGACTTTGCTATTGCGCAGGACTCTGGCCGCTCGTTGCGAGATCCATCCTTTGGCGAAGTTTCTGACTGCTTGCCTCGAGTCGCAGAGGACAGTCGTGCATGTCGGATCCGTGAGCGCGAGCGCCACCGCGACTTCCTCCGCTTCTTGTGCGTACTCGCACGGTATACTTGCCGATATTCTCACTTGGCCTTTGCAATCGACGACCGTGACCGCGAAGCGCGAGCGTTCTGCGTATTCAGCCGCTTCCACGAACCGCGTCCCAATTTCGTCCATGTAAGTGTGCAGGAGAGTTCTTGCCCTGGCCACTCTTCTGCCACGGTTGTGTTCCGGGTGAACGTTCCGTGGAATCGGATCAACCCTTAGCGTTTGTCTGATCGCGTTTGGAACAGCGACTTTCTGACCTTGTTCGGTGTGGTAACGGATGCCGAGACTTTCCATAATCTGACGTCCCGCTGTCGTGCCCGATAGTCTTTCCAGCTGTGAAGTGCGCTGCGCCTCGGCGATTTCGTTGAGCGTGTTGTGAACTCCAAGTTGAAGCAACAGGTGCGTGCTGGTGGACTCGGGTAGACCCAGTGCTACCTTGTACACCCGGCGGATGAGGACATTGATCTTGGCTTCTTCTGCCTTGTACCAGTTGTGGAATGCCGCGACGTACGCAATGTGGCACATGACGAAAGAGTGTATAAGTCGTATGAGGCTCTCTTCTCTCATTCCGCTTTTTCTGCTAGTGACCCTCTTGAGAAGTCTCATGGCGTTAGTCGCTTTGTGCTTTAGTTTAGCGATGGTCTCGCCATTAACACTGTTGGCCTCGATTATCATGCCAAGGACCCTTATTCTTTTTACTATCGGGATCGTTGATCCATTGCTAGTGCGTAGCCTGATCTCTTCGTATTCTCGCCTGGTTGTCGTCGCCACTTCCTCCGGCCCCGAGTGGTCTACCTCTTTTAGTGGGGCGGTAGAGTAGGAGTTCGGACTTTTTCGGTGAGCATCGTAGTCCCGTTCCAACGAGATATTCCTCTATTGTGTCTATTGCTAGTTGTAGCGCCGTTTCCGATGTCGCCATCGCTGCCTCGGTGCACCCAGATGGTAATATCGTCAGCGTATATTGTGTGCCGGACTTCTTCCAATTCTTGCAGTTTTTCCGCGAGCCCGATCATGACCAGGTTAAAAAGCGTAGGCGAGATGACCGAGCCCTGCGGGGTGCCGGTGCTTCCCAGCGTATGCTCTTCTAGCTGGAGGTCTCCTGCAACTAGAACGGCTCGTCTGTCCGTCAAGAAATCTTTCACGTAGTTATACGCGCGTAAACCGAGGTTTTGCCGTGAAATTTGGTGCAATATTGCCGAGTGCGCGATTTTATCGAATGCGCTCTCGAGGTCGAGGCCAAGAATTGCCCTGGTGCCACTCGTCTTGCCATCGAGCACGTGGTGTTTCAACTCAATCATTGCATCTTGTGTGGATAGCTGTGGGCGGAATCCGATGATTGACGGTGGATATGCCCCTTTCTGCTCTAGATGGGCTTGCCAGCGGTTAAGCAGAGCGTGCTCCATGGTCTTGCCGACACACGACGTTAGCGATATGGGGCGAAGGTTGTCGAGGCTCGGTGCTTTACCGGGTTTTGGGATAAGGATCATTGTCGCAGTTTTCTACTGTTGCGGGAGGCAACCCGGCGCCGATCTGCTGTTGAGATTGTGTAGCGCCGTTCTGATCTCTTCTACGCTGAAGTCTTTATCCATTTCCTCGTCGGCGTCCCCCCTCATACGGGCGGTGTTGCACAGTCGAAGTGTGTGATAGGTACTTCGCTCGTAACCGGGTAGCCACTGCATCTTTACCGTGCTTGTCGAGCTCCTTGTGTCACAGACGTGCAAAGCAGTCCTTCTGATGGGACTTCGTCTTCGTTTCGTCCAGCAGGTATTTGAGCAGATGCCACGCTTTGCCGTTGTGTAGTTGACCATCCACTTCGTTACATAACTCGTCCCATTGCTGGCGGCTGAGCGTGCGGCAGTGTTCCTCGATGTTGCGGTTGATCTCCGCTATTTTCTTTCTGAGTCTCCGATTGAGCCTCTGCCCCTTCCATCTTGCCAAGATAGAGTTCTTCGCCTCGATGAGATGCGCCAGGCGGCTGTCCATCTTGTCCGTTTCGACCCCAGTTTCGATTGTCTTGGTTGAAGCTTTGGTGTCCGCTACCAGTGAGCGGGCCCATACTTCAATATCCGTGATCTTATCATTTGCAGACTCTTGTTGCCCTCGTTTCTTTCTGATATCTTCCCAGTGAGTCCATTCAAATTTGCGTTTACTGTCCTGCGCTTTGTCCGGCGTCGGCACGTGGATTTCGATGATCATGTGGTCGCTCCCCAGGTCAACGCATGTGTTTTTCCACGTGGTGGCTGCCGCCCCGGCATTTCTGACGAATGTCAGGTCCGGGGTCGTGTCCCTAGTGATGGAGTTGCTTATCCTCGTCGGGTGCACCGGATCCGTAATCAACGTAAAGTGCTGTTCCAGCGCGTCTTGCCCGAGTTGTCTTCCCTTGGCCGTGCTGTATCCGTAACCCCACGCCGTGTCTGCCGCATTGAAATCACCCCCCTGCAATAAGCGTCCGGGACCCGGTAATCTTGAGCGTCTTCTGAAGCAACGCCCGGAATCGTTGACGCTGTTTCGCCGGGCTACTATAGACATTCAGTAGGGATATTCTTTCTTTCCTCCGCTTAGTGGGTACCAATTAGATTAGAGCGTGTTCCATCTGGACGCCGCTTAGTTCGTGGTCAACGATTGTCAGACGCTTCCTTACGAACGTGCATAGACCCCTTCCCTCGATTTTGCTGCGGTGCGCTTTGTAGCCTGTTAAGGTAGGCGCGTTTGTAAGCGTTTCTTGGAGTAATATTACGTCCGGTTTTCGTGTTGAATACCTGATGTGTTGCTGTAGAACTGCCTTTTTGCCGGCGAAACCGCGGCAGTTCCACTGCCATATTACTATCCCTTGATTAGCATTAGCCATGATGCGGGTTCAAGTTACCCGGCTGCCCTTGAAGGGTGATCGGTCCCGCGTCGCTGCTCGCCGTTACGTGCCCGTGTTACTATTTAATAAAACAGCGAAACTGAGTTTTCGTTATAACAATGGTAATTATAATAACACATCTTAAAGATCTTAGGAAGGGGATTTGAGAAACATAAAACCAAGTACTCCGGTTTTCTCATGAGCGTCCCCAGGAGACTTTCAGTGGTATTTTCCGTGGGCACTGAGTTTTCTATTGTCCGACATTAACACCTAAGTTGACGATACATCATGCTATATATTCGTAGCTTTGGGGGTGTCGCCTGCATCGTGTTTTTAAAGGGTGCCACGTAACTGAAACCAAATATTTGCAAAGTGCCTAACCTCAACTTAATAAAACCAACGATGGGGTTTACCGCCATGTTGCTCTGATTAGGGCAATTCTATATTGCGCTTAATTTCTTAACTAATATGAATGATTTAGCAATTCTGCTATTCACTTTAGGGTCATGTGGGTTTCGTTACGATTTAGAGGGCATTCTAAAACGACCGATATGATTTTTTTTATGGAGAGGTACATGTTACGTAGGGATTTTTCCGGCGTTTAAAGAAAGCCGGAGAAACATGACCACATTGCTGCTGTCCTATTCTATTGGGCTGCAGCGCTCTCAGACGTGCTTCGAGCGAAACAGCACGCAAGTGGACCACGACGAAATGAGCGGCCGCAGCTTAGGCATCGACTCCACAGAGCTTCAACATTTCTGACCGCACACACGGCAAAGAAAAACCATCGTCCCTGAGAAGCGACAGGCCGACGGTTCGCGCGCCGGTTGTTTCGCTCGAAGCACGTTTAAGAGCGCTGCAGTATGATAGCGCATGAGTCCAGTCACGTGGTTTTATTTGATATTTCACGTGCTTGCTTTAAAAGCCAGAAAATATTCACCACGCAGCATGTACGCCGCCAAAAAATAATTGCTTTGCTCATTTTTAAATGTCTTCTATGATGTGACGAAGTGCATTAATTCTGCTCAAAAGTAAATATTAAAAATGTCCCATAATTGACCATAGTTAATTAACCAACAAAGCGCAATGTAAAAATACCACGACGAGTGCCACATGACGGTATACCATATGCCATTGGTTTCTTTCAGTCGCGGTAAAACGCTTCCTTTTTTTAAATAACTGGTTGTACTTATGTGAAACACCCTGCATACCTATCCACTGTCATTTTTTATTGCGGAACTGCCTTTCTATTTGACTTAGGTATATCGCTTTCCTTTTTTTTAGGTCCCTGTAAGTGTTTTCTTTGTTCCCGCGTACAGTACATTGGTCGCAGTTAAGACATTCTCAAGCAAACACTTCTTTACATAGGCATTTTTAGCGCCATTATATACATCTATACTAGCAAATTCGCAAATGCATCAAAGTATCTTAAGATACATTTGGGAAGTATCGTATCGGATACATTCATTCCGGAAGTATCTTGCATCTGTATCTCCAATACTTCTTCTTGCCCGAGTATCTTGTATCGTATCGCGATACAATTTCAAAGTACCTTTGCCCAGCCCTGCTTGATATACACCAAATTTGGTATTGAGTGACGTGACTGTATGACGACCATAAATGACAAGTGGTAATATGGAAATCATGACTTGTCCTGGGCGACATCAGTTGCATGCCACGCTCATGGCGCGCTTCCGGCCATTTCGTTAGCTTGATATACACCAAATTTGGGATTGAGTGACGTGACTATATGACAAACATAAATGACACGTGGTAATATGGAAATCATGACTTGTCATGTACGACACGACTTGAATGCCACGCTCATAGCGCGTTCGCGGCCTTTTCATTAGCTTGATATACACCAAATTTGGTATTGAGTGACATGACTGTATGACGAACATAAATGACAAGTGGTAATATGGAAATCACGACTTGTCGTGTGCGACATGACTTGAATGCCACGCTCATGGTGCGTTCGCGGCCGTTTCGTTAGCTTGATATACACCAATTTTGGTATTGTGTGACATGACTGTATGAGGAACATAAATGACAAGTGGTAATATGGAAATCACGACATGTCATGCGCGACATGACTTGCATGCCACGCTCATGGTGCGTTCGCGGCCGTTTCGTTAGCTTCATGTACACCAAATTTGGTATTGCGCGACGTGACTGTATGACGAACCTAAATGACAGGTTCTAACATGTCAAACATGACATGCAAATTATGTAAAGCAGGATTTGCTCCTTCCTGGCTACTTCGCATTACATCGATTCCCACAGTGCGTGGGATCTGCCGGCTTTTTCTCTTTCTTTTCTTTGCCGTGCGGAGCGCCTGCATGTTTTCTGAAATGATTCTCGTTTCTCTCTTTCTCTTTTTTTTTCTTTTCTTGCGCCAGTATGGACACTACTGTGCGGAGCGTGCACTCGACGGCGCCGACAGGCTTGAGACGGGCACATTTGGTTTCAGGTTTCATCCATCACGACCTAGTCTGTGGTGCTGCTGCATGGTCACTTTTAATCGCGATTTGTCTAACATCCGAGCCGATCTCGATCCGTGTCGGCCCTGACCGCGATCAAAAGTGTCCGTGTGACACTGGTGTTATGCCACGGTGTTAAAGGAAGCTCGAAGGAACGCAGAAGTTCGAGCCATCGTGGTGACGGTGGATACGCAGGTCGTTGGATGCGCAAGTAATATTTCCAAATATTCTGTCGTGATTTCGACAATAAGCCCCCTGTCTTGGAAAATGGACGCGCTTGGTGGCTGGCCAGCTGAGTTCAGTAACGAACTCTGGAACTAAATTGAGACTACAGCGTGAGTTAGCTGCGTGAGTGCAGTATTAGTTAATGCGAGCTTAAGAAGTTAGCACTTTAATGAGAATGCGTCCAATGTCGACCGCATGCGGGATTAAGCGTTGTACGTGTACATTACGTCGACGTGCCATAATACCGGCGTAGCGCTTACACTTTTGATCGCGATCAAGGCCTACGCGCATGGAGTTTGGCTCAGACGTAAGCCAAATCACGATTAGAAGTGACCATGCAGCAGCACCACAGACTATGTAGGGACGCATCAAACCTGAAAACAAATGTGCCCGTCTCAGCCTGTCGGCGCTGTCAGCTTGCTGTCGGGTAAAGCTGCGCACAAAGATGTCCCCTACCCACGCGAGAAAACGAAGAAAAAAAAGAAAGAAACGATAATGACTTCAGAAAACATGAAGCTGCACCTTGCGAAAGAGAAAACACCAAGAAAGAAAATAAACAGAAGAGACGTCAGGAAACAAAGCAAAAACAAAAAAGAAAACTGGCTCCGCCCCCGTACCTAAGTCCACCTACGGGAAGGGAGACCCAATCGGGCGCGCCTGCCACCATACACCGGCCCGCTGATATGGCGTGAGCGCTTGGCGAATGCGAAGCCGTCGATAGCCGTCAGGTAAAAGGATTGGGATGATTAAAAGAATGAAAAAAAAGAAAAAAAAACGCCATGCCTGCGCGTAACGCGCAGCACAGTCGCAGCGAAAGCAGGAAGAGCGGCTTTTCTAGAGCCTTTTTTAAAGCAATCTTGGGGCAACTACTACAGGCACACTTGCGTGATACCCACTACGCCATAAACCATCATATTTTACAGTAGGGGGGAAACGTTCACCATGCAATTAGTTCATCATTCTTCGGAAAAGCGTGGTACCCGCTACACACTTGTAAGGAAATTATGCGCACTTTGTTGATACTGTGGCTGACGACGATGAAGAATTATGGCCTGAGGCTTTTTTAATGGGTTGGAGCATTCAACGACCTACTTGTCCACGCAATTCCGCATTGTGTGAAGCCTGGTTGTTACTTTACTGTTCTAAAACGCTTTATTAAACATACTAACGCGCTTCCTTACCCTACATAAAGCCGGCGTAGGGTCAGTTTGCAACAGAGTTTCAAGGCACATGCGTAGCACAATATTAGAGTACTGGGCTGCCACGTAAAGGGCCCGGATTTGATTCCCATTCTGGCCGCGGTATTTTGTATTTATTTCGTTATTTTTCTTATTTTGCGCTATAGTGGTTACGGACACCGGCGGCGGCGGACAACTACGGCACCAGAATCAGCCCTTCTTGTGATCTCATAACAGCTTTCGCTGTTAAATGTGACGTGCACGCGGCATTTCATTGTTTTTACTTTACTTCTTACGTTACTCATCGACAGGGGCGAAATCAACCCCACGCGATTACACCCAGCCTAATACGAGGCATCCCTCCCATGTTTCATTTAGCAGTCTGGCTACCTGCTTCAGTGCTGCCCTTCTGAACCATGCCTAAAGAAAGGGACCCAGGAGTGTGTTCATTCTACAGTGGACACACGACTAACCATGCTAGAGAACAAAAGGAGAGACCGTATTCTGTGAACCATGGGGAAAAAAGGACAAATGCACGGCCATATTTTACTGTTGGCGCCTTTTCGCCATCATAAGGCAATGAGGCATTTTTTTTTCTTTCCTGTCTAGATACACGCCGCGCACGTGTTTGTTTTGTAGTAATTTGCATTTGTCTAAAAATTTATTGTGACTACACTTGCGACGTTAGAATCCTGAAGCGTGTCTGCCTCCCTATTTTCGGCGCCTAAAATGCTGTTTTGCCTGCCTGTTTTCGGCCCATAACAATGCGCTTCTTTAACGACTAAAAATCCGGCCTCTAATGATCAGGCATTCTGGTTCCCATCCAATTCGTTTATTTCTTCTTTCCTGCGTTTATTGTTCTTTAAAGATTGTAGGGTCACCGAAAACAATAAAATATAATTTTGATTGTACTTCGAGCAGTCTGGAACTCTTATAAATGCTTATAACGTATGAGGGAAAAACAACAAAGAGGCGTGGTGCCACCAACGTCAATGCCGCCAGTGTTCCTCCCCCTTGTTTTTGAAACAAAATAGAAGTACTAAGTGACTCTTGATGGATATATAAGTTGGATTCTCGCGGACGACCTCTTATCAAGACCCCTCTATCCCGCAAACACAATATGGCTGGGTTTATTGAAAATTGTGGTGGTTGGGCTGGTTGTCATTGCTGCTGGAACATGGTGTCAAGGCAACGAAGCAGTTAAAGCCCCTCAACCTGCTGGAGGCCCTCTAGAGACATTTTATGAGGTAAGCTTCTTGCATGAGTATCGCTCAAAATGCGTCCTGGACTGCTATGTTTTGAACAGAGTTTACTGTATGTCGACTGCCTGCAAGATTCTTACGTTTCACTAATAGGATTTCACATTCTGGGTGATCTCGCCTACGACACACAGTATTCCATTTGCTCCAATAATTTCATTGTTGTTTCAAACTACGGCACGTGTAATGATCCCTCTGCGTCTCCTGCACGTGGTGGCGTCTGACGCCAAGTTTGCCCGGTGTTCTTTTTTTCCCTCTACATCATGAGTGGTACAGAAGGGAGCCACTTGTGCGCATCTCAAGGGCAGTTTTAAATTTGAAAGAAACTGTAAAAGCGTTGCGTGATAGGAAACACGCTCAAGCTGTTCCGAGATCTGCGTACCGCGAGCGGCGAATGGTGCGTATCAATAGCTCGCCGTTATATCGCTGTCACGAGCGTGGCGTTTGGCTGTGTTGGCTAGCGCAACAGCCTGTGGAGCGAGGGGGTGCCTGGTTCGAATGCCTGGTCAGATGGTTTGGATTTTTTTTCTAGTGATTTATTTTTCTTTATACCTTTTTTGTATATACACATACACATACATATCCGGGGCATGACGGCGTCGACAGATGGCGACGGCGAAAATCAGCCGAGAGTGTCCATATATTTGCTATCGCAAAAAAATAGGTACAGGCACAAATCCAACACCGTAAGAGGATGACAGGAATAGCGTGGAGTGCCTGTCGTGTGTATTTGAAAAGCTTTTGCTCTATCACTTGTGGCGCCTACCCGCATAGAACGGCCCCTGCAATGTGAATGCAAGTATTCGCCGAGCTTGAGTAACAGCCTACGTCATCCCGGGAACGGCAAGCGTTGTTTTACCAGAATCTTAACCCTTAAACGTAAACACGGTATCTATTGTAAATACTGATGCAAGGTTCTTTGAAAACGCTATTTATTATCCAAAGGACATTATGCAACGTCAAAAGTCTCGTTATACAAGGCTAAATTAAAATTATTTGGTTGGGAATATACTTCCCTACGGGCCTTTGGCAGAACCGTACCTTTGGTGGAACTTTTGAAAGCATGGTACGGCATGAACGTGAACATTGCACGTAGAGCAAACAATCTGTAACCTTTTGTCATTTTGTGCACTTAAACGACACCGGCAACGTTTGAAGGTTCATCGTCCTCTAGAAAGATACAGTACAGGTGAAAGCAGCACTTGGTCTCGTACACCTAAAGTTTTTTTGGTCACCTTGGAAGGCCTTCAGGGGGCGTGCGTTGCTGCCGTTTATTTTCAACAGTATCCCCTCAAAAATTGTCCCAGGAGCCAACGCCTTGCTTTGCAGTCGTATGGTCAACTTGTATTGCATCACCATTCGAGCGAGCACTTACGCATAATGGTTCGCCCTGGTCATCATCCTCCTCGTTGTCACAAAAGTTGTTTACATGATCAGGTAAAGAAAAGTGCAAATCTCGTGCTTTTTCAACTGTCGAGTGTGTTTTCTTCTAGTGAGAGGAAAAATCGCTCTCTGTGGACTGGCATCGTAGAAGGTCCGTAGGGAAGTATATTCCCACTGCACAATTACAAATCAAATGTCAGTAACTTTAGTTCCTCGTTAAATTAGATTCTAAATGTGGACCAGAAAACAGCACTACACTTGAGGCATTCAGTAAATGCATTTACTGACCTTTCTCACCGGGGCGAATACATTCATCCACGAATTATCACAGCTGGTGAAAACTCGCGTGACGAACACCCGCTCAGAGAGAAAAGTGTCGGTGGCTCCAACAGAAACTGAGGCACCTCGTAGTTGCTTGCGTTAGAGTCGCTAAATTTTGTCCAGTTGATTCTCAAGCATCACTTCAGTTGTAGCAACCGTCTCAGGGTGGAGGACTTGTGAGTATTGGAAAGAAAGGAGTTTAAACTTGCTGGGAAATATGTTCCCTAAGGGCGTTTAAGGGTTAACGTGATAGCATGAGTTAGTTCTTCATGAAGAAAATAATGGTTAAAACTAAATTCAAATGCACGCATTATGCATTACATCAAAATGTTCTAGCCCAGAACAACGCGGGGTCTTGAAATTGCTTCGAAAAAAATTCCTTGTAGAAGTGTCATGTCGGGGCACTGCGATCCGTGGTTCAAGAGTCGGCTATCCGACTTAATCTTGTGTAATAAACATTACAAATGTGCGTCATTTACTCATAAGTCATGCTCCAGCATTGCACGACTCCGGAGGAATATGACGACGAGCGCTTCTTCTGATCTTGACGTGATCGCTAGGTAGCGTGCTTCGTTTCGATAAAACTAACGCCTGTGCACTGTAGTGAGTGCAGACGATATACGCCTTACCATAAGCTGATGTTTAGACGCCAATGTAGACGACGTCTCTCGTAAGACGTGGATGTGGGCACACCTACTCAAATTACACAAACACGTCCCGCCACCGTATTGCGCTTGGATTAAAGCGAAAACAAATACGGCCTAGGCAATACTCGCTTATTGCTTCGCATGAAATCCACTCGCAGAAATTGCGAGATCTGCAGACCTTTATTTTGTTTCTTTAGCCGGCAACACAGATACCAAGTGCATTTACCCCCCTTCCTTTTTGTTGCTGCTTTCGAACTGAAATTTCCCACGATTATTTTATATTGGAAGTTGCCCTTGTGCATTGCTAATTAAACCTCCGCGTGGTACCACTCTCTTCTTCATCGACACGGCTGAACGTTCGAACATAACCCTGATCTACCACAGTTACTACGCTTTCGCTGGTACTACAGAATTGTTCATCGTTGCCTACACTGGACCTGGGAATTAAAAACCCCACGCCGTACCCTTTGTAATGCTCGTGATTCCTAGGTAATATTCACCAGAATGATCTTGGTTTATTTCCTTAGGCATTGATAACGTTTGACTGTCGCCGCGATAGGCGAACCTATTTCACCAAATCTGATGCTTCACAGCTGGCTAGGAGACTTGCTTCCGAAGAAAACATGAGGCTCTGGAACCTTTCGGCACATTATGCTTTCCTCTACTCTATCAGCCCACATCTAAGAACAAGACTCCCATGCAGAATTACTCGACATCTGGAAACTTTGTGCCATCGTCTTCGACTGAACAGTGCTTATGGAAACAGCTTACGGTACCGCTTCGGTCAAACCGAAAGTCCATACTGCAATAACTGTGGCTCCATAGCAACTGTCGAACATATTTTATTTGAGTGCCGAGCGTATGCCGATGAGCGCGCGCTCTATGAACACTGCATGCATATGCTGACCCGAAGAACTCTATCAATTGACTGCGCCTTGGGCCTCTTACCCTGCGCCACGCAACAGAGGCAAGCGATGAAACTATTATTTAGATATTTAGAGAGCATCAGTCAGCTCGACAAACTTTAATGGCACCTTGAAAGCCTGTAATAAGTCACCCTCAGCAGACGTCCCTGCCCAAGAGACAAAAAACTCAGTTTATGTTTTCACCTCTTTTTTTATTCTATTTTAACTTTTTATATATAGCTTTTTCTATCTCTCTCTATCTTTGTGTCTTTCCGTCCCCAATCCCCTTCCCTACGCAGAGTAGCAAGTCAGCAATTTACACACGCGGGCTAAATTCTCTGCTTTTCAATAAAGAGCTTTCTCTCTCTCTCTCGCGATTCGAAGAATAATTGAATTAAAATGTTCGTCTTGCGATTTATCGATCGATAGTATGAAGCAATAAAGCAGCCTCTTGACTCTTGAAAGCATTGCTAATTTGCACAAAATGTCATCAGGCCTTCGTGCCTTCTTTCTTGGTGAAGATTTATAACAAAGAAGGAATTGGTTGTTACACTTGCAATGAACGGACACACATGTGCGTTGAGTTATTTCCCGACTTTCCCTTTTAAGTGGCGTAATTGAAATCAAATCCGCTTTATAGATACATGTAATAGATATGTTAGCAGACTTTGGGCTTTTACAGAGCTATCGCCACGGGCCGTTACCATATGTTATGAACATCATCACCACGTAAGGAGTAATTGTGCCAGCTCTATTGTTTCGTCCACAGTGTTCACAGTACAATCCAAGACAGTTTGCCGTCTAACAAAACTCTCAATACTATTTGTACATAATGCAACGGTGACATCCAGTGACAACTGAGATATCCGTGGCAACTGAGAAACTGTAGTCCTTAAAATTATATTGAGGGGCGTCGTGAGGAGATATTGTGAGATATGAGTCAAATGTTTGTTTCCCATTTTGCGTGAACAGCGATAAAACACGGAAGTACACGTACGTTAAGTTACACCTGGTAACTATTTAATTTATCTAATCACTGCGCGCGCGTCTGTGCGTCTCTCTCTGCTTGTGTGTGTGTGCGTGTTTGTGTGTGTGTGTTTTAACATATTTTCTTCTGCAGTATTATATTCTACAGTAGCGTGTGCGTGTGTGTGCGTATGTGTGTGCGTGCGTGTGTTTGTGTGTGTTTTAACATATTTTCTTCTTAATGTTGTATTCTACAGTATTGGCCAAATGGAGAAAAAAGTGTAGGGTTTATTCTAAACGGCAGTACGACAGACAAGAAAGAAGTCAAGGCAAACTGACTACTTGTGTCCGTGTTGTCATGCCGCGTCTTTTTAGAATGAATACTTACCAAAGAACTCAGCCCTCTGTTGTTCGAAGTATCGGCTGTATAGGATACTTAGCTATGGGATCATCTGTCCTCACGACCGATGTCTTTGCTCGCCAACTATTGCTGTCTGAGTATTTTTTACAGGCGACGCAACTTATGGGCGAGGCTTGTCCGTCCACGGTGTCTGTTGTCACGGCTACAGTGGAGACATATGTGAGACAGAAAAAAAAATGTTTAACAATAGACTAATATCTACCACAACTGTGACAGAACAATAAAAAACACCTACAAGTACAAACCCTTTATACTAGTCGGTGACTTCAAAGTACACATTAGGACCGTAGGACGTAGCTTTGTTGTCAACTTTCACAGTCCGCTGTCAAGGTTGACAGCGGACTGTGAAAAACCGTTGCTTTAGTGGAAACATACGTATGTATGTAAATAAAACAAATGTTTACAATACACGAAAATCAACTATATATGTGACGAAACAATATAAAATTTCTACAAGCACAAACCCTTTATACTGGTCGGCGACTTCAATGTAGACATAAGACCTAGCTTTGTCGTCGACTTTTAATTTCACTTCATGCCACTATATGTCGCTCAGTTTACATTTTATGAGGCAACGCTTGGGTAACGTACGGTTACTCACCCATACGATACCCAGAGCTTCGCCCACTCGTCATGATTCACTTCGTGGGAATGTCTTACTAAAGTTTGCAAACTAGTTTGTAACATTCAACGCTCTCGGGTTCATTAGCCCCAAAATCATCACATAACCAAAACGCCTTACAGCAGAGCTGTGAAGCTTTTTTCATGCTGTTTCGCCTCCACGGATGATTTACATCATTATTAACCGGCACGCGCCCTCTTCGTCCTCTTTGGATCGTATATACTTCACTCCCAGTCCACTTGCGCCGATTTCTCCGGCGTAGGATCAAATAACACTGGTGGGTGAGATAACGAGTACAGATAGAGAAAAAGAGGAGAGATCGAGAGAAAAAGACAGAAATTCTTGGCGAAAAAAAAATTCTTCACGTGGCGCGACTGAACAAACGTTCCCATGATGCGAATGCGAGGGTATTCACAACTCGGCTATCCACTCACCCTACCAGAGCATAACACAAACTAAACTTATCCTTAACTTATGACTAAGCAACCGATCGGCACTTAACGCGTTTCACAAACCAATCTTGTACTTAAGGTAAACTTAAATCGGCACTTAGGTACCGGAAAGTAAAGTACAGCTACTGGCTACCTTAAGTGCTCCTTTCGCCGTTTTTTCGTCAAACAATATGGCCGACCACTACGGCTGTGCCACCGATTTCACCGATTTTGCTGGTCGTGTGGAAGAAATTACACAGGGTGAAGCATATGGTTACGCGCCGCCGTTACGCCAAGTTCTCAGGGATCAGCAGAATCCCGTCGAGGCGTACGATCTTGGATTCCTGTCGCAGTACCGCGTTTCCAGGGTAGTGGTGCTACGCCTGTTGCAAATTCTACCGCTGGACCCAAAGGACCACGAGCGCGGTCAACCCATTCCGCCACTGCATGCCAATGACACGCGTGAAAGATATTTCAGAGGTGAGGTTCTATCGCTTGCTTCATTGAACAGTTTTAGTTAGGCGTCCGCAGCAGCTCGGCAGAAGCAGGCTTTGATGGCAGCTCGCGTCCGTATAGAGCTAGCTTGCGTCTGCGGAACTGCTGTGGACGCCCGAATAAATTGTGTAACGGAGCAAGTGAAAGCCGCTTACCTGTTACTTTTTTTTAAAATTATTGGTTCCTTTCATATGGTAACACTCCCATTATTAAGAAAGAAAGGAACGCACGCGGGCGGTCGGAAAATAAAGGAAGATAGAGAAAAACGCCAAACGCTGAAGAACAGAAAAAGAATCCAAGGATCAAAACGTGACAAAAGAAGCGCTCGTATTGTATGCGATATATCAGCACAGTAACAAACACTTGTAGACGACAAAATAACCGCAAGTGTGTGACGACCACTTTATAGCGATGGCCGCTGAGCGGCGGCTGCCTCTTGTGGCCAGCCGAAGGCTTAAAACCGCCAAAAGCGAGAATTATTCCGCCTCTTACGAAATGTAACCTTATAAAGATTGTAATATTTACGTACAGTGTTACGCGAATGTTACAGTAATTTATTGGTGCTTCATTTAAAGAAAAAAGTGCGAAAACTTTCATAGCCTCGTTACTAGGAGTCATACTTACCCAGAAAAGTGGTGCTTTCATAAGTGAGCCTTAAGTGGAGTATCTGAAACTTTCCTCAAACTTATATTTTCCTCATACTTTCATAAGTGTAACTTATCGCGCAACTTAAGTTCTGTTCTCGAATACGGGCCATAGTCTTGTATAGTATAGTGCAGCAAGGGGGTGGGAAACGAAAGTGAGTCTGGGCAGGAGAGATGTGAGGAGGAAGAAGAGGAGAGTATATAGTAAAACATTGCACACATAGACAGAAATGAACCCAGGGCGAGAGAGAAAGAAAAAGAAAGAAAGAAAGGGGGAAAGAACAAATGAATCAAGAAAGAGCGAGAAGTAGAAAGAAGCAAAGCAAAGGAACAGAGACAGAGAAACAGTGAGGAAAATAAACAGACATACATATTAAAAATTAAAACATATTAAGTTAAACAAAGCAATCTGCTCACCTCCGCACTTCATTCAGGCTTGGAACCATTAATGCGAAGCTGGCGTATTTTTGATCAAGGGAAAAGAAATAGAATATAAATACAAATACTGTCGTTTCTGCAACTGATACACGTGGTATATCATTATTACTTCCCCACTTTGTACTTCTAGTCAATAGTACAAATCTGACGGCATTGTCAGGAATAAAATGGTGACAATTAGTTAATGATTGGCAGTGAAAACGCATAATGATACTCCTGCGATGTGATTATTACCTTTTATAGATAGCATTTGGAAAATAATTGCTTTTTTTTTTTGTGACAGTTTTTTTCACCGCAACCGTATGTTTTGGGTCACCAAAGCAAGTACTATTCAAAGCGATTGCTCGTGGTATAAAATAAAAAATTTGACTACAGCCAAGGTGGAATTTGAGATAGGCACCAGGCCGGATCCGGTCGAATGCGGGTAAGACCGTTCCCACAGCCTTATTTCTTGAATGATAAGTTATTCTATTTATTTACAGATCAATAATTATAACTTACAAATTCGGAGAAAACGGCGCAATATTTTCACAAAGCACGGGTAATTATTATTTTCATCACTTTCGATCGAGGAAATCTACGTAATTTTATCTTGCGAGAAATCGCTTCTTATACCCTCGCGTAGACCGTAGAGCTTCTTGCGTAGACCGTAGAGCTAAAACAATATAAGCAACTTTAAAAGAGCGGAAAAGAAAAGTGTTATTCCTAAACAGAAGTGAGCTATAATTCCAGTGTACAATGCTTCCTTTCCATTTCACTAGTTTCAAATTTCATTCTAGCTTCTGCACTTATTAAACTTTATCGGAATTTACGCGACATGTTAGCCGTCTCAAAATGTTACTGATCGTAGTACGAGGGTGCTGACTTTCATTTCGTCGTCTTCTGTGTTAGGGACGTGCAAGACACCCATATGACGGGGCTGCAGAACAAAGAGTGCACACGCAAACATTCCATATACAAATTTAGGCTGGTCGCAAATTTATAAATAAATCATGCGGTTGTGGCATAAGAATGTTGTGTTTCGATCAGTACGGTTTTAACGTGGAAAAACTGAGATTTTCCAGTGGGCAAAGTCAACTTGAGCAGTGGAACACAGCAAATTTAGTGACGGGTCACGTGTATTTCCGAAGTTGGCCAGGTTGCCTTTCAACAAGGCTCAACACAGTTATCTAAGTGCGTGCCTTCACCAACGAGACGCGATCAGGGGCCGTGTGAACATTATGGCCATCAGACATTAAACCCGACGGAAGCCAGATGGGCTCCGGACTCTAGGTTCTCTGCTTCATTGGGGCATTTGATGCTTTCACAATAATATTATAACACTTCTCCATATAGGTCAAATCATGTATATAGTGTGTTTCATGAAATGTATTCTTAACTCGTCTAAAACTGGAGAATTGGAATATTTGTTCGATATCTTCAAAATTACTGTGTGTAGCAGCAGCCATACTGAGATGGCTGAGACTACTCACGGTAGCAATTAAAGAAATCAGAGTAATTACCTTATTAATTTATGGAGACAGGCTGTTGGGTCGAATTCGAGCCTCTTCTTCCAAAGATCCCATTTCCGATTTGAGATTTCCAACTCAAGCCACTGGTAGGCCCAATCTTGGAAGAGTGAAGAAATCTAACCAGTTTCGCCAGCAAAGCCGAAGCCAAATCGCGGAAGGGCGCTACTTCCATGTGTTTTGGGAACGTCAGGAATGTGTGCACGTCGTTATACCACCCATCGATTGACTAGGCTTTATGTGTTTTTGCGGTTTGCGACTATATAGGGGCGTCACATATACATAACGAGCCAAAAAAAAAATTAGTGCTGGAATCTTTCTCGTTCACAATGACGTCATTCAATTCAGGTCGTCTGCAAGTGGCGTTCATAAGTGCTTCGGTGTAGTTTCGATGGTAATTGTGCTTAATTTTCATTACTCCGCAATAATAACCACAGGCCGTATTTTCTACATTTCAAAGCGAGGACGGGCTCTTTGCAGCGAGGACTTTATTTCACCCATTTCAACCAACCGCCTGTCTCCGCCCATAATAAATGTCAATTAATATAACCCCTTTACTTAGTGCCATGCTTGATCTCTCTAGCCATCTGAACATGACTGCCGCTACATGAGGTGATTATGAAGGCCGCAAGCGAGCATTTTTGTTCTCTGATTTTGAGGATTTCTGGACATTTTCTCGAAACACCCTCTTCGTAGTGTGCCTCGTCTAAACTCTAACGAGAGTTTAAAATGTACAGCGGGCATTTATGAGGGCCTGAACAAATGCATGTTGCTGACTATTGCATGAAGAAAGTCACACTATCTATTGTGTCCTGTTTAATAGCTTAATGATGAATCGCTAAATAACTGACTTCTAAAGCAACGCGTCTGCGCAGAAAGTTCTAATTCAAAAGATATGGAGGACTTTGCAAAACGTCAGATTAGACAGTTTCTACCTATTCATCTAGTAAGTATTGGTGGATTTCTGCTTACTGCTGGTCCCCGCAATAGCTCGGATAAAACCGCTTGCGCGCCTTAATATTTGTGCACCCTAACGCCACGCGTACGAGCGATATGCTTCCCCTCGCACTCTTCAGACAGTGAGAGGAACATAGTTATCGATCGTGCCGCCGCAAGCAACAGGATTGTGGTCGCACCGATACCATCATCGTCGCTGTGCTGTCGCCTTTTAACACGCAGCATACGTGGCCGAGTGACGTGGTCGTTAGGAGGCACTATAGTCATGGCGTGCAAGCGGTCATGTCACGCCGTTTTTTTTTTTATTTCGCACGTTCTCGCACGAATAAAGAGAAACAGTTATACTTATAGATAAGCAGTTAGGAACTCTAGAATCGGATACTCTGCAAAATAGTCTACAACTTTCTAGTTGGAATTTTAGCCCAGACTACTCGTCCCTTCATTGTTAGTAATTATTCAGGCCTAATTAAGCAATTAGGCAAAACGCAAAATAGCGTGATTTATTCCATACGGTAGTCACCAACATGCGTTTCTTCGCGTCCGCATAAAGTGCCTCGGCCTATTTTTAAAGTCTGGCTAGAGTTAGCTGGGGCACCCTGTATAGCATGTATATCTTGGTGGATTACTAGAAGGAAGCTGATTCCTGAGAGGGAAGCTCACTAAAGAATAACTATGGGCTGAAGTGCACACGAAAGTTGGTCCTAAATTATAATGAACAGTTCACCGTTGTCTCAAAAGCAAATATAGGCGAAACTTCCCCTAAGCCACCTAATGGTTGAAGCATCGAAACTGAACGATTCTGAAAACTAATCTGGTTGCTGCTAGTGGGTTTCTAAGCGATAGTACAGTGTACTAGAACAGGGGAGCGGCCGGAACTAGCTTCGAAAAGTGAAGCCCAAACAGGGTCAATCCGCTTGCGGCGCTGTGACCGGTAATCTGCAATGTGTCGTCGTTTTAAGAGTGGCGCGCGGCTCCACCAAATCGGCGCAGAGGTAGAATACCCGCTTCCCACTTGAAAGGCCCAGGTTCAAATCTCAGCTGTAGACGTTCAGTTTTTATTTTTTTCGTGTAACTTCTTATAGCCGCATTGTTTTTCCTTGTTTCTTAAAACTAGCTGCAATTGGTACGTATTGCCGCAGAAAGTAACTGAAATGTGAATTAAAATACAAGATATTTGACGGTGAGCGTAATAATTTGCAGCGCCGCCGCACCGCATTCAACGAGTACGTAAAGTATGGCCTCCGGGATTTCTCGTATTCGCAAAGATCACGGAGCCATACCTTACGTCTTTGCCGTGCGGCCATGCGGCGGCGCCGCAAATAATTACGCTCACTCTCAAATTTATTGTATTTTACTTCACATTACAAGTTACTTTTGTGGCAATGCGTATCAAGTGAAGCGGGATTTAAGAAACAAAGAAAAACAATACAGCTATAAGGAGTTACATTAAAGAATAAAATTCAACATCTACAGATGCGATTCGCACCCAGGCCTTTCGAGTGGGAAGCGGGCATTCTACCTCTGCACCACTTTGGTGGAGCCGTGCGCCACTCTTAAAACGACGACACATTGCAGAGTACCGATCGCAGCGCCACAAGCGGATTGACCCTCTAAGGGCTTCACTTTCTGTACATTAGTGCAGCGGCCGTTCCGAGTACTCCCCTGTTCTTGTAGTACACTCTAGCCATAGCTACATGATGCAGGTTGCGTCTAGGTTGCGTGCAGATTATGCAAGGCTTTAGCTAGGTGACGCTAGAATATTTCTACGTTGATTCTCAGCGCAAAGAGGTTCGAGTTAAATCACCCATAGTCATAGAAACTTCACGGATATCAAAACTCCAGATACGGAGTCGCGCTGAAAGCAAGCGTTCGCATATTTCATAGAATTACGGGCACGTCGTCGTTCGCGTAGGCCTGCCATCGCTTCGCGGTCTTCTCGGAGCCGCCGTAGCCTTTCCCGTTCCCTAGTATTCTCTCGTTGCTCGTGCTCGGGGTCTTCGGCTCAGCGCCGCCGCGTTGCAGTCATTTCTTGGGCTAAGTGTTGTCTTCTTCATTTTTAGAGAACCAGTGGCTAGTAGTGAAATTTACCCTATTTCTGTGGCACATACCCGTTAATGATGATGATGATGATGATGATGATTATAGATTTCTAGTTGTTTGTTGGTTGGTTAAATGTTATTAGGAGTCCTGAGGGACGCGACCAGGACGCTATGGGTTCCTCCCACATCGGGATAAACACGCTACGCCTGACCGACGTATCGTGAGCTCTGTGGAAGGATAATCCCCGTTGTTGGGGCTTCTGATGGAGGAGCACCACTTGGCCAGGTTGGCTTCATCGCTCCCCAGTAACGAGTTCTTTTGTAGACCGCACAAATTACGTCTAAATTCACCAGCTTCGCTGCCAAAAGTGTACAATCGCTGCTATTTATTACTGCTCACCTACAAGGCTCAATCCTGAAGAACAACGAAGAAACTCGAAATGAAGTTGGACTACGCAACGTACCACGCAAAAAAAATAATAATAGCATGCGCAACATTTAAATTTCGGAACACACCCCTATGGATCTGAGAGGAGGGATGTATAGCCGTTACTCTGAAAGACAGTAAGAGAAAGGATGGATTAAATCGGGCCATGTTTTGCGCAGCGATAGTGACGAAACGCACATCTAGGGACGTGAAACGCAACCGAGGACGGCAGCAATATCGGTGGTGCTGATGAATTCTAAATGCTCGCAGGAATAAAACTGAATATGCTAGGATCGGATAATTGCGAGATTGTGTGTAGAGGCAATCGTTCTGAAGAGGACATAGAATAGGCTGATCATGATAATGATGATCCTGATAAAAAAATCGCCTCCGAAGGAAGCTCGTGAAACTCGGTGTTTTTAATGTTTGGTCATGTACGTGTGGGTTGCATCGGTTCCGAAGAAGGTTCAGTTACGTCATGATGAAACCTTGCTTCTTGTGGTGGTCAGCAAGGTATTTGCGCAATCCGGACAAGAGCCAAATACGGACACATCGGAAAACAATATATAAGTCAAATCGAAATGGTTTCATCAAGGCATTATTACGACGACTATTCCTTATCGATGACCTGTGTTCTCAACTGACAAAGAAATGTTATCACCATAGCTAATGGACTGAGATATGTTCGTCAGAGCGCTGAGCGGTCATTTTCAAGTCGCGAGGCTTCTTCGAAAAACCAAGTGCAGCATTCTCGGTTATAGTATTGCGCTCTGAAGTATTGTAATTGGAATATTTTTGAACAACATGAATATGATTGTTCAAAATATGTTTTGGCAGCTTAGCGCCAGTGGTGCCGAGCCTGAAGGAGCAGCGGTACTGGGATGCTTTCCTTGTTTATCGTTATCTTTCACTTTCTTTCTTAGACTCTTTTAGCTATTTTTCTCAGTTCTTCGCATCTCTCCGTTCCTATTTCTTTTCTCTCTCTATCTACATTTCCACACTTTTATCACTCTTTCTATTTTTTTCTCTCTGTCTTCCCTTTCGGTTTCTCTGTATTTCTTGATAATTCTTCCCTTCTATCCCTTGCTCTCTCTCACTATCTTTATTTCTCTTGTTTTTTTTTTCTTTTTGTCTTGCTCTCTGGTTGTCTGTTGTTTGTGTCTGCTTTTTTTCCTATATCTATTTTTCTCTTTCTCGTTATTTCTCTCTCCGTCTCTTAGCCTCGATGTTTAGACGTTGCATCGCCCGTCCGAGTAATTGCACTTCACGCTCGAGAAATCATGAGCGCAGTGCGAGAATACGTGCCAAGCGCATGTGTTCCGCGATCGCAGTAGAAGATGAAGATAAGGGCGAAGAGAGCGTGTGCCGGCCGACTATTTGCCTTGCACGCGCTTGGCGCCCTTGCGCCAGATGTTAGGCGAGGCGAGGTGCCATCTAGGGTGGCTGCCGTTTATGATGATGGTAGTTTTAACGCGATAGCGTTAAAGAGCTCGTTTCGCAGAAATTCCGGCGTCGGCGTCGGTGTCGGTGTCGGCGTCGTTGGTTGTGAGCGAAAAATCATCATCTTGCCCGTGACCGAAAAAATCATAATCTTGTCCGTGACCAAAAAATCGAGACAGATGCAAATAAAATAAATAATAAAATATTTCGTGTCCGAGTCAGGATCGAACCCGGGTCGTCTGCGTGGCAAGCAGGTCTTCTACCACACAGCCATGCCTCTGGTTGGAAATACTGTGAAAATAACTTCCTCTGCTTGGAAATGCAGTGAAAATAACTTCCATGCTTCGCAAACGCAAGCGTCCGTTATATAGGCGTCGCAATATAACATGTAATATCCCAGGAATATTGCGTGGTACAAGCGTACATTGCCATCGGGCGTCGGAATATGTGACTATCATAACGATTTCATAGTTTAAAGCCAGCCACCCATTACAAACGGCACACACCTTACTGTGCGTATTCCCTTAACACCACGTAGTGGGTGCATTGCAAGTTCGAAATATTTCCCACATTTGCCGCGCATAATTGCTCCTGGTTTAAAGCATACTACCCATTACATAGTATGCACTAAGTGATTGAAGTAGGCACTAGGGACGGGATATCGCTATCGCGTCCAACTCTTAAAGGCAAAGCTTAAGGGTCCCCCCAATGTTTTTTTAAGATGTTGTAGCGAACCTGGAGCTTAAAAATCTCCACTATTAAAATCTTATCAAAATAACTGAATTCCTGAAGGTTATTCGGATAGTATGTAAACCTAGCCGCAGGTGGAAGTTGAAGCTTAAATTAATGCGGTGGATAACTTTTGCGTTGAAATGATACATCACACCTCGTGCAATTTGCGTCTGTTTTGCTATTAACCTATTTTATCCGTGACGTCTTTTTCTTCAGGGAATCACATGCGCATTTACCTATCCATACAACCATTTTTGCATCTCCCGTATTTTTAGGCATCCTTGTAAAGGTTCAGCACCCGAACATACTATCCCTTTACTCTAAATATTGCGATTTCTTTTGTGGTCGTTCCCATATTTCGTACCATGATCTGTGTCTGATGTATTTCAAGCAATCCTCTCTCTTGTAATCGTGTATTTAGCTCTTCCCTTGGCAATGTCTATACTAAGCTGATTTCTACTCCACATTTCCTTTATCCAGCTCTCGGCTTCGGTTATTTTGAGCGGATCCGTTATAGTAAGGGGAACTGTGCAGTTGGCGAAGAGGTAGCATGGGAACAAGAAAAGGGTGAGTACTTCTTTTTTTTTAAGTCTTGCACGCAAAAACGGTTTTGAATGACGTTCTTTGAGAAACTGGAAATTTAGTGTTTACTGATTACCACACCCCTAAAAACCTCCCCAATACCGCAGCAAGAAAACAGCTAACATTCGCTTCGCATATCTTAGGTGTGGCTCAAAAGAAGCCGTACATAGCTGCCATATGTGGCCCACAGTTCTACGGTGTCAACAATCATAGCCCTCTCTTATTCATACGTGTTGATGGAAATTACTATGTCACCTAAGATTTACATTTTGTTGTGATGGCGATTATCTATACACATTTTGGTGGCTTTCTGCCGTCAGTGTCGGCGTCGCCGTCATCTTCCGTATACGTATAGCTATGTATAATATGCGAATGTCGCCAAAGGCACGCATTTATACAGAGGCGGAAGCGAATAAGGCGCTGAATTGCGTGGGGTGGTTCGTTCGAGCTAATTCCCGGAGCTTGGGAGCGCACGCTGCTCGGCGTGGCTGACTTGCACTGACTCTGGCCGAGACCAGGGCGTGGCCGACTATCACAGTGGCGCCAAACGTAAGGCGGCGGCCGTGTTCCGAGAAGGACCCCATTGGCGGGGAAGGCCACGTATCGTCGCCCGTTCTGAGGATAGGTAACGATCAGCGGCAGCCATTAGATCTGTCGAGCGGTTCCGTCGATCAGACGAGCAAAGGCATGTGGCTGCGTTTCAGGGCCACAATTTGGGCTGCATCCTGCCGGCGGATAATATCATATCCAGATATGCTGAAGAGCGTCTGATGAGGCATGCACCTCGAGCACCTGGCATGGCCGCCAGAAGGAACAGCCCCTGATAAACACGGAAGCAGCTGGTGCCCTACAAAGACGAGAAAAAGCCGTGTGATGTCTCTCCAGGACATGAGCAAACTGAACAGACAGCAGGGACGTTCTCGAGGGCAAGGACACCGACAGATAAACCAAGGGCTAGGACGCCGGCAGAACGTGTATAGCAGCGAGAGTGCATCTGAGGTAACGGAATAGCGCTAATGCAAAGAAAGGCTCATGCGTGCCCGTAAACACAAACACACACGCATATATATATATATATATATATATATATATATATATATAATTTATTTAAAGGGTCCTTACCGGCCTCGTTAGAGGCATTGGGAAGGGGCGCATAAAAAAAATAACTGATCACACATAATAAATACATATCATACACAATGAAATTGCTCAAAGCACACATATCCCTTTTTAAACACATTAAAATGATGGCTAACAATAATTGTAGAGGCGAAAAGAGAAAAAAAGTATTTCAACGCTATAAATAATTAATACCATTAGAGAGAACATCGACAGATACATTTCGTACTCGCGCAGGCAATGCACAGTAAAAAATATGAGTACTACGGATGAGCAAAAAGAAATAACGAACTCATACATAAGAGCTAATAAAACACACATAACGGGAAAAAAAAAAGAGGTTATACATTTTGTCGAGGTTATGCTGAGGAATGTGAAATTATGAGTTGACGAAATTTATCAGGATTTTTGTCGGACACAATGGAATCTGGAGGTGCAGTCCACAGCCAATTAGCACGAGGAAGCGCCGACGAATAGAATATATATATATATATATATATATATATATATATATATATATATATATATATATATATATATATATATATATATATATATATTCAGCAGGAAAGTTCAGTGGGTTCGGGACGTATAAGAAAAAATAAACGGGTACACGTACGAGAGAGCAATACTTTTATGCCTTACGTTTCGGCCCTGGCACGGCCTTCGTCAGCGAATGACGAAGGCCGTGCCACGGCAGCAACGTAAGGCATAAAAGTATTGCTCTCTCGTACGTGTACCCGTTTTTTTCATATATATATATATATATATATATATATATATATATATATATATATATATATATATATATATATATATCATCAGCCTGTCTACGCCCACTGCAGGGCAAAGGCATCTCCCATGTTTCGCCAATCAACCCAGTCCTGTGCTTTCTGCTGCCCCGTTATACCTGCAAACTTCTTAATCTCATCTACCCACCTAATTTTCTGTCTCCCCCTCACGCGTTTGCCAACTCTTGGAATCCAGTCAGTTACCCTTAATGACCAGCGGTTATCCTTCCGACGTGCTACGTGCCCGGCCCATATCCATTTCTTCTTCTTGATTTCAACTATGATATCCTTAACCCCCGTTTGTTCCCTGACCCACTCTGCTCTCTTCCTGTCTCTTAAGGTTACACCTATCATTTTCCATTCCATCGCTCGCTGCGTCGTCCTCAGTTTAAGTTGAACCCTCTTTGTAAGTCTCCAGGTTTCTGCTCCGTAGGTAAGTACCGGTAAGATGCAGCTGTTATATACCTTCCTCTTGAGGGATAGTGGTAGACTACCATTCATGATTTGATAATGCTTGCCGAATGAGCCCCACCCCCATCCTTATTCTTCTAGTTATTTCACTCTCATGGTTCGGCTCCGCGGTTACTACTTGTCCTAAGTAGACGTACTCCTTTACAACTTCCAGTGTCTCGCCACCTATCGCAAAGCGCTGTTCTCTGCCAAGATTGTTCCACATTACTTTAGTTTTATGCATATTAATTTTCAGACCTACTCGTATCCAGTTCAGTAATCATAAGCTGTAATTCGTCTGCCGCGTTACTCATCAATGCAATGCCATCAGCGAATCGCAGGTTACTGAGATACTCTCCATTAACTCTTATCCCTAACTCTTCCCAATCCAGGGCCCTGAAAACCTCCTGTAAACACGCGGTGAATAGCATTGGAGAGATTTTGTCTCCCTGCCGTACGCCCTTCTTTATTGGGATTCTGTCGCTTTCTTTATGGAGGACTATAGTGGCTGTGGATCCACTGTAGATTTCTTCCATTATGTTTATATAGGCTTCGTCGATGCCCTCATTCCGCACTGCCTGCATGACTGCCGATGTCTCCACCGAATCAAATGCCTTCTCATAATCTATGAAGGCTATGTATAGGGGTTGGTTGTATTCCGCGCATTTCTCTATCACCTGATTGATAGTATGAATATGGTCTGTTGTTGAGAAGCCTGTACGAAATCCTGCCTGGTCCTTTGGTTGATTGAACTCTAATGTCGTATTAATTCTGTTGGCAATTACTTTTGTAAATAGCTTGTAGACAACGGACAGTAAGCTGATGGACCTGTAATTTTTCAGGTCCTTGACGTCCCCTTTCTTATGGATCAAGATGATGTTGGCATTCTTCCAAGAATCTGGTATCCTCCCCGTCGAGAGACACTTCGTATAAGGGTGGCCAGTTTTTCTAACATAATCTCTCCACCGTCTTTCAACTGGTCTGATGTTACCTGATCCTCACCAGCGGCTTTGCCTCTTTGCATTCCATGTAGGGCTTTCTTTACTTCTCCTGTCAATACTGGTGGGATGTCAGATTCCTCTGGGCTATTACTGCTTCTTACGATATCATCCTGACTGTCTCGGCTGCTGTACAGATCTCTGTAGAACTCTTCCGCTACCTCAACTATTCTATGCATATTGGTTGTGACCTTGCCTTCCTTGTCCCTTAATGCATACATCTGATTTTTGCCTATGTACAGTTTTTTCTTCATAGCTTTGAGGCTTCTTCCGTTCTTTAGAGCATGCTCAATTCTGTCCATATTATACTTTCTCATGTCGGCTACTTTACGCCTATTGATTAACTTGGAAAGCTCCGCCAGCTCTATTTTGTCTATTGCATTTGAGGCTTTCATGGTTTGACGTTTCTTAATGAGGTTTTTTGTCTCTTGGGATAGCTTACCAGTGTCCTGTCTAACGACTGTACCCCCCGACTTCCACTGCACACTCCTTAATGATAGTAGTCAGATTATCATTCATTGCGTCAATGCTAAGGTCTGTTTTCTCGGTTAAAGCCGCGTACCTATTCTGAAGTGAAACCCTGAATTTCTGTACTTTCCCTCTTAGAGCTAGTTCATTAATCGGCTTCTTGCGAATCAGTTTCTGCCGTTCCTTCCTCAAGTCTAGGTGAATTCTAGATTTTATCATTCTGTGGTCGCTGCATCGGATCTTGTTAACTACTTCCACATCCTGTACAATGCCCGGGTGAGCACACATTATGAAGTCTATTTCATTTTTAGTTTCGCCATTAGGACTCCTCCACGTCCACTTACGAGTAGCCCGTTTTCTGTAGAAGGTATTCAAGATCCGTAAATTATTGCGTTCTGCGAATTCTACTAGTAACTCCCCCTCTGGCGTTTCTAGGGCCGATGCCATATTCCCCAACTGCATGATCTCCAGCCTGCTTCTTGCCTACCTTTGCATTAAAGTCGCCCATCAGTACAGTATACTGTGTCTTTACCTTACTCATTGCTGATTCTACGTCTTCGTAGAAGCGTTCAACCAGTTGATCATCATGGCTTGATGTAGGCGCGTAGGCCTGTACCACCTTCATCGTGTACCTCTTATTAAACTTAATTACGATACATGCCACCCTCTCATTAATGCTATAGTATTCCTCTATATTTCCAGCTATATTTTTATGAATAAGGAACCCCACCCCTAGTTCTCTTCTGTCAGCTAAGCCACGATAGCATAGGACTTGTCCGTTCTTCAGCACTGTATAAGCCTCATGTGTCCTCCTAACCTCACTGAGCCCTATTACATCCCATTTAACACCCTCTAATTCCTCGAATAGTACAGCCAGACTCGCCTCGCTAGATAAAGTTCTGGCATTAAACGTAGCCAAGTTCATATTCCAATGGCGGCCTGTCCGGACCCAGAGATTCTTAGCACCCTCCGCTGCGTCGCAGGTCTGACCGCCGCCTTGGTCAGTTGCTTCGCAGCCGCTGGGGGACTGAGGGCCGAGCGTTAATTGGTCTATTCATGTGGGACGTAGTGGCCAAGTACTGCACTAGGGTGGCCAATCCTGCTCTGGTGAGGGAGTGCATTGCTGGCGGTGGTCGCCAGTGAGGCTGCACCCCAGGCCATTTTACACAATTCTATCATCACGCGAATTTTTTTTTTATCCGGTAGGTAATTGTCCGGCACCGGGATTCGATATATATATATATATATATATATATATATATATATATATATATATATATATATATATATATATATATATATATATATATATCGCGTGCATGTGGCAGAGCACAGGCACGCGATGACGATAGTGATGAGACCCGGTGACGATGAGGACAGAGAGACAAACAGATGATGATTATGATGATTATATGCAGATGAGAAGCGCATCACAAATGCCGACAAGATATATATATATATATATATATATATATATATATATATATATGACATGCGCGACTGGCTGGTCATGTTGTGCCCTACAATCCATGCTGGTCATTACCTAATTTCATTTGATGGAATTTGGGTATATGCAAAGCTGAAGAAATTACTACGAGAGTCGCAGGTCGTTGCATTGTCGACCATGACTTGTCCTTATGCGTGTCATGCACTCATACCACGCGAATTTTTGTATATATCAAATTAATGAAAAGGCAACGACGGCACCAGGGCTGTCCCACTGCACATTACGATTAGACGTCATGACTTGTCATTCATATTCTAAACGTACACTTTTCATTCCATGCCCATTTTAATAATTACCAAGTCCATGAAACTGAATTGAGATCACGAAGACAGTGTCACGTAAATCATGACACACATGTCGTGCATTATCCATGTTATTTTGATCAGGCGCTTATGTCATACCACGCGAATTTCAGTATTAGGAGCTTGCTCCTTATGCTTGCGCCTTCTCCGGCGGCGCCGGTGGCGTGTACACGTCTCCGGTGATTCCAACAATGCTGACTAGATGGCGCGCCGCCGCTCAAGGCGCCGGCTTTCCGGTGATGTCAACAATGCTCATTAGATGGGAGAGCCGCTGAAGGCGACGCACACCACTCTCGGCACATGCGCTTCCTTTCTCTTGGCCGGGAGCTCACGCACTGAACACTCTTCGTTAGCGCTCGGCCGCATAGACACCGCAGAAGCCAATGCAGCAGTGCGGCGGGCTCGCAACGCAGAAGCATCTCGGGCTCGCCACCCGAGCACCGCATGTAGTGTATATATAACAACGTTGTCACGTCTATATATGATGGTAGGAGACGTGTACGGAGGATTTGCGGGCTACCCGATCATCTCCGAGCAAGCTCCTCTAACATCATTTACTTTGTGGATATGGCGGTGATTTTTAGTGCTGAGATCCCTCTAACCACAGTTTCTAAAGAGAACGCGGCGTGTTGAGTTCGATTTGTTTCCTTTCTCAGTGGGTTACTGTATTGGTCGTGGAAGCGTCGTCGCTGTATAGCCTCTAACCGCGGCCTCGGAGAGCGTCGAGCTACCCAACCCCTTATCTTTCTCTGATCACCCTCCTACCAGCAACAGTCGAAACGTAAAAGTTACGAAGGTGCATTCCTGTCTTATATGTCGCCGGAATCAGCGAACTAGAGTATCAGTGACCCCCCCCCCCCACCCCCCCCCGGCTTTTCCAGGGTCCTTGGGTAAGCGGGGTTCACGGTAATTCACAAACATGTGTAGACAATCACGTGCTTGCTACCACTTCCGAGAGAACCAACCTCCAAATAAACACACTAAGTCGACGTCTACAAGAGGTCGCGTTCAAGTACCGAGCCGGAGATATAGGCGAAATTAAGTGTTTTTATGAAAGAATACGCCTAAACAGGAACAATGTGAGGGAAATGGGCTTGAAAGGTGGCGTTCTTGCACCGAACAATCAGCAAAACAAATCTTGGAGAAGTACCGTGCACGAGTAATGGAACTTCAGTAGACGCCTGCAAACATCAAGCGCTCGCTGGGAACAATGCCTCCGGTTACGTGCAAGGCCCTCGCGGCAACATGGAAAGGCAAAGCCGAAGACTCACCTTCGCGTTCCCTTAAAGAACTGTGGCTAGAGGCACTTCAGCTGCTTCATATATTTAACGCTGCCAGACACGTCTCTCTCGAAATATCTACATTGAAGTGAAATTCTCCGTATAGAAGAATAATAAAACGGCTGCGAGGGCAATAACACGTAGCCGGATAGATAGATAGATGTCACGTATCTGCAGGAAAGGGTTTGACCACGTATGCCACAGGTTTTTCACGTTATTCATGTCTTGACCAGCCAGACATATTCGTCACTACCTCATACCCTCCCATAGCAATTTTGGTCTAGCCCAAGTTAAGGAAGCTATCACGAGAGCACCCAGACGTAGGCGGCTAGATAGATAGATAGATAGATAGATAGATAGATAGATAGATAGATAGATAGATAGATAGATAGATAGATAGATAGATAGATAGATAGATAGATAGATAGATAGATAGATAGATAGATAGATAGATAGATAGATAGATAGATAGATAGATAGATAGATAGATAGATAGATAGATAGATAGATAGATAGATAGATAGATAGATAGATAGATAGATAGATAGATAGATAGATAGATAGATAGATAGATAGATAGATAGATAGATAGATAGATAGATAGATAGATAGATAGATAGATAGATAGATAGATAGATAGATAGATAGATAGAATACGCCTTCACAGGAACGAACAGGCAGACAGACAGGCAGACACACACGCTCGAAATGTTTGTTTTTCGCAAGACTTGCATCGCGTTCAAAAACTGGATGTAGATTTGGCATAATGAATTCGAACGTTTAAACACCAATACATGAAGTAGTGGAACCCGTGCGAAGAACGTTTCAACATCACGTTCGCAACGGAGGCTTATTTCTTATCACTGTTCAATAACGCAAAAACACCTTGATTGCTTCCAACGTTGACATTACAGTGTCACGGTCTTTTACATAGTTACGGTGCCGCACGACCTTGCGTTGTGGACGGTGACTACGAAAATGCTGTCCTTGAGTTTCACATTGACAGATTGAGCAATCACACCCTACGTCTTTCATTGGTGATACCTATATAAGCACCGCCCCTGGCACGTCGTTGTTTGATGCAGCATCCATTAAGACGTCATAGACATTTATCATTCCCTAATACTTCTTGGTGGAGGTGGTGGTGATGATGTGCTTCGGCGGGTTCGCGAGTATCTGGTTTCTGGTGAGATCAGCACAATATCTTCGCAAGCTACTAAGCACTGACTCCACTCCCGAAATGTAAAAGGGGCATCCATCAGAGAACAGGAGAGAGGCGGCATGGGAAACATGACGTCTGATCAGCTGCGGGAGGCAAAGGGATCCGCAAGTTCACCCCCTAACACTGCAAGAGGTTTCCGAAACTTCCGAGCTAGAGCTTCAAATGGGCTTTTGGGGGAAGTATTTACAGCAAATGTCCCAATAATTCACCACACTAAGGCCATCTGGGCAAACACTGAAAATCTGGCGCAGAACGCAGCCCATTGTTCTCGTTTTAGTATTTTAGTGTGCCTACGAATCACGGCGTTGATTCGATTCAGTGCTGTTTTCAGCTCTGGTTTATCCACCTTTCCTCAATAACTCACGCTCTGGTCTGCTACGGGCGGCAGAAAGGTTGCGTAGCTTCAAGGAAGGAGCAGGGAATTGCTTTGGCAATTTCATTGATTCTGTGGCCGCTTTCTTGCTGCGCAGCATGTCAGCAAATAGGTCTGCGGTTGACTCCTCAAGGAATTCTAGGTAGGTGTCCCACCCTGTGACAAAGCAGTAGTTGCGGTGACTGTTTTCATATCCATCAACACTCGTAAATGTAAGAAAATGATCGCTGCCCATTCGTTCTAAAGCTGTGGTTGACGAAACCATTACATCCGCAGAGTGTATTACGAGGTCGATAATACTGCTAGAATTTGGCGGCCTGAAAAAACTTTTGTGTGTGTGTGTGTGTGTGATTTTCCATGCACAGATTCTCCGCATCCATAGCTTTAACAATTTGTCGTCCTCGCGCGTCTGACAGCTAGTCACCCCACAGCGAATGGTGAGCGTTGCAGTCTCCACAAAATATCCGAGGCGGGAGGCAATGGCTGCAGAGATCCTTGATAAGGAATTTCAGGAGAACTTTTTTTCGAGGACTACGTAGATGGACACTTCACTTAGACTTCTTTCACTTAATTGTAGTTGAACTGCGAATACCTCTACTGTATGAGAGCAAAATGTCTTGAACCGGGAGAACAATGTGTGGTATTTTACGTCGAATGAAGCACGTTACAGTTCCTTGAGGGAAAAAGGGAATGCTCTGGTTTACGTGAATGACGTAGCCCGAAATTGATCGAGTATTTTGTAGACCGGCCTCAAAAAGGAGAAGGATGGACTCAAGGGTTTCACGCAGGAATGAAGTAAGCTCGGGGGCACATTGGAGCGAGATGAGGAACTTGGAAACCTTGTCGTAGCTATGTTGCGGCGAGCTTCCATGAGCGGAGGCGCACAGAATTACTCACTCCAGGGCCAGTACTGCTTCCAGTAGGTCTTTCGTTGAGCTGTTCAGGCATCCTGGCAATTTGTAATTGCAGCGCCTTAAACGAGGCACGCAGAACTCGGTGACAATACTTCGACGATTGACGTGAGTCGTTCGCCACTCCTGTTTGCAAAGATGTGGAAGTGTAGGATCGATTACGTGACCTTGGCGTTACACTCTCAGTCGTGGTGGCATCAGTCGGTGCGGTTGTCACGAATGTTTCCTCGAACTGGATTACCTCATACTGTTTTCGCTGTGGCCTTCTGTCAAGAATCTCTTTCCGGTTTGTCGTGGAGGTAGACCGACTCTCTTAGCAGAAGTGTTAGAAGTTAAATACGTCAATTTTAGTCGAGGGAAGTTCCTTGTGTAATGAAATCGAGGACCATCTTGTTCAGTCGAAGCTACCTTCTCACTGGCTGAGTCCAGCCGAATCGTGGGCGCTGCGACGAATCATTGTCTTTTCCGGAACGCTGTTCCCATGGCAGGGCACCTACAATAACTTACCGGATGGTTGCAGGCAGAGTTCACACACGCAAACTTCTCGTTGATTTCACATATCTCTAAATTATGGGATCCACCACAGCGCTTGCATCGTTGCTCCCCAGTGAAATACTTCGCAATATGTCCAAAACATTCGCACTTAAAACACCTCGGTGGTACCTCCACGTGATCTGGGACCTGATGTCGCGTGAAGCCGAGATTGATTTCTTCGGGACTTTGTCTGTTTGGAGCGGAACTCACAAGCACAGCGTCTGTTCTTCTCATCTGCCATGTAGAATTTGTGTGTACATGACGAGTTATCCTCTTCGCACTAAAAACACCCTGTGCTCTCAAGGTGGTCATAAACTCTTCGTCTGAGAACCATCTCGGGACCCCTCTGATCATGCATGTGTTCTTTAAGTAGGCGTTCGGCTCTCGCGCACTGACAGGTACATTGCAAATGGTCTTTCAATGGAGGTGTACGTTGGCATGTTTTTCTGTCCCACATTTAGAAGTAATGCGCCTTGCGCTGTAAAACGGCTCCTGATTGGGGCTGCTCCCAACATGCTTTCAATGTCCGAAAACAGTGTGATTGGGTTCACGTGCCTGCGGTTGCAGGCGTCTTGAATTGCTGTAAGTAGAACACGTATTCCCAGTGTCCGGTCTTTGCGGTGGCGCACAACCTTGAAACATCCTTCATCCAGGTCTTCCATATTTGCGACGGTTGTGTTCCCCATAACGCTCGAGTCGTCGTCAGATGCCTCAATTTGTTGGCGCTTGCTTTCAGTAGAGCTACTCGTTTCGTTGACGCCTGAGCGCTTCTGACCACCGGTTCCCCCTATTGATGACATGTCTGAGCCGCTGCAGTTGTCCGCTGGGTCTTCTGTTCTCTTTCTGGAGCGCCAGCCGAAGACGAGGCTGCCGCCCTCCGATAAGGAACAAATCTTTTGGCACATACCAGGGACCCTATGACAGACGGCAACCACCTAATGAATATAGCGCCATTATGAAAAAAAAAACTATTGAAGCAATGTATGAACTATGAGAAATAGAGAATGTTCTTGACTGTATGCAAGGAACTCACCCGACATGTGAGAACCGCTGATATCCTAGTTGGCATGGGAAAAGGAAGTGAGAAGAGAAGGAAAATAGAACCACCAAAAAAAATGAAACAAAAAGGTAAAACAGGAAAAAAAGAACGCCAGGCCTGCGCGCAACGTACAGCACAGTGAAAGGGAAAGCTGGATAAGCTGCCTTTCTAGAGCCTTTTTTAAACACTGGTGGGACACTACTGCAAATAAACTTGAATGGCGCCCACTACGCCATAAATGTTCATATTTTTTGTGAAGTGGGGAAGCAGTCAATATCCCATAATTCTTCATTATTCGGAGAAGCGTGGCACCCGCTACACACCGTTAAGGCGTTATGTGCACTGTGGAGTAGCTGTGGCTGATGATGGAGAATTATGGCTGAGCCTTTTGTAACGGGTTGGAAGCACTCAATGACCCACTCGTTACGCAATTCGCATTGTGTGACGCCTGGTTCTTACTTTACTCTTCTAAAACGCTCTATTACACATGCTAACGTGATTCCTTACCCGACATGAGGCCTGCGCAGGGTCTGTTTGCAACGCAGTTTCGAGCACCGGACCATTAACTCTACATGGAATCCGTTTCCTTTCTGTTAAAAATGAGTATAGCGTAAGTTATGACCTAGTTATGTTCCAGGGCCTGCGTAGTATATGCCAAACACGAAATGCCATTGACAATGCGGATGTAGAAGTGAGACCTGTGTGAGAATATTTTTGCGAATCGGTGTGCCGTTTTCTTGAAGTGCTGAAATGGCAGGAAGATGTATCGGAGTGGATTTCGCGAGTGGAACCATTGTTACGCATGCCAAAGTTTTCATAACTAGTCAGCTTAGAGCTGATCGTTCATCATTGTATTTTGTACTTGTATTGCTATTCCCTTGTGTTTTCGCGAATATGTGAACAGTCTTGATATGAAAGGCAATAAATAAAAAAACCCGGCGTGGCTGCATGGTGGAATGCTGGGCTGCCACGCAGAGGACCGGGGTCCCGATCCCATTGTATCCTGGATTTTTCATTTATTTAGCCTTGTTTCTTATTTCACGCGATAGCGGTTACGGTCACAGGCGGTCGCGGCAGAGGACAAGTACGGCGTCGGAATCGGCCCGTGTTGTGGTCTCATAACAGCTTTTGCTGTAAAATATCATAACTTGAACTCGAAGCACATTTCTATAAAAGGTCAAGTTGATGGGTACCCATGTAGTCCTGGCCTTTCCTGTTCTAAGTTGAGTAAACTTTGTCTTTATTTCATCCTCGATTTCTTGATTGTCTCTCCTCTCAATTTTTTCGATGTATTTTTTCATCTGTATATTTCTATTTATTTATGTCTCTTTCCTATTTTTTCCCTTTCTTTCTCTATGTTTCTTCCTCTTTCACCCTTTCTGTCTCACTCTATTCATCACTTGCTTCCTCCTTCTTTCTGTTCTTTTCTTTATCTATCGGTCTATTTCTTTCACTCTCTTCCATTGAGTCTAGCTTTCTGTCTTGCTTTCTCTGTACTTATTTAGCTATTTTACTCTTTCTAACTCTTTCAATGCTATAATTCACTTTCTCTCGCCTTGTCCTTTCTATCCTCCTCGCCAACATATCTCGCCCTCACGCTCACTTATCTTTCCCACTCTCTTGTTACACACGCTATGCTGTATAAGGCTTTGCTATCATCTGCTAGCTTTCCTGGATAGCCGAGTGGTTATGACTCTTCCTTACGGATCGAGCGATGCTGATTAGAATCCAACCTCGTGAAGAAATTTCTTCAGCACGAATCACCCTCTTATTTTTTCTTTCTATCTCTTTCTTTTGCTTGCTCCCTCTCTCTCTCTCTCTGCACTCGTTCTTACACCAATCAGGGATATTACAGACCACGCCAGAGAAATCGACCGACGTGATCTCAGAGCGAAGCAGAGTAGGACGAAGATGAAGACGAGGGCGTAGAGAGCACGTGCCGACCGAAAAATTAGTGCAAGCTTCAACAGCTTACCGGGGCACAAGAGTGGCCTGGGCAAGAGCTCTCCTGCACACTTACGCAGTCGCAATGGGGACGCGGTTCGTTGACGCCGCCGAATACGCAGAACACTCGCGATTCGCGGCCACGGTCATTCATTGGAAAAGCCAAGCAAGAATATCGGCAAGTATACCGTGCGAGCACGCACAAGAAATGGGGGAAGTAGCAGTGGCGCTCGCGCTCACGGATCCGACTCTCCCCTGCGATCGAGACAAGCGGTCAGAAACTTCGCCTAAAAATGGATCTCGCAACGAGCGGCCAGAGTTCTGCGCAATAGCAAAGTCCAGCGGGAGGTAGAGCTTCAAACCACAATCCTGCGGTTCCCGGGTCACATGGGAGAGGTATTCAAGACTACCGCATCCTGAACCAGACGGAACACGCCAAGGCACGCGAGCTCGCAAACAACGCCGGCGACCGTTCTCTATGGGGCAACACCATAGACCGTTTTACGAGCTGCAATGAAATTACTAAGGCCCTCTACCTGGTCTGCCCAACCAGCGCCTCGCCCAACATTTCCTTCGCCCAACGACACCCTGAACAGGACGCAGGCGGCGACCCGATACAACTGCAGACGCGCACGTACCCCAACCCCGCACTGTGTAACAGAGTCTACTCTAATACATATCCGACAAATATATTCAAGGTCTGCCGTACTGAAGTCGCCACATTAACCCGCATGCTCTGGGATTGTTCTAAAAACCCGCAAGGTGCTAGCTCCGGAACCCTTCCGCCGCGGTGGGCCGCTGCCTTGCCCAGCCACGGTCTTGGCGACCAACTTTGGGCCGTCCAGCAGGCCCGTGAGGCGGCGGTGAGGCAAGGCCTCGACGTCTCCACGTGGGAGACCTAAGGCCCGGTCGGCGAAAGCTCTGCTGGAGAGCTTCGATGTTTATAGAAAGTTCGAGCTATTTTTGTCAGAGGTTGTTATATGCATAACCTTGAATGAGGGGACAAATTTCACAGCTTAACATGCAAATCAGGGTGGCTGACACGACTGAACTGAACTTTACAGAGCGGACCATTATTGTTAAAATATGTAATTCGAAAGTTCTTCGCACACTTGAGCCAGTCATTAGGAAAGATTCCCATACGCAAAGAGAGGTGTTGCACAGAGTGGTAACTGTTCTACCCTAGGAGACAACTATTCCTCGGTTGTTAGTGCAAACAGCACGAGATGATAATGAGGTGCGTGCCCTAGTGTGTTTTTTTTTTTAGATGCGAAGCATCTTATGCTCGGGGCTATGTCCGTCCCGCGTCCCGCGTCCCTCTCGCGTCCGGCGTCCCGCGTCCGGCCACTTTCATGAAGTAGGGAAGCACCGACTATGCGAACCAGAACACCGTAATACAATGTAAGGCCGTCAACCAACACTACAGTCACCAGAGTCATGGCCGAGAGCACAGAGAGGCTGCTTAGCAATGGCTAGGCAGGTGGTGTGTGTCGCCCAGGTTGACTCCATTCCTTGATCTTACTTGCATGTGTTTGGGGGGGGAGGGGCTTAGTCCGTCGCTACTTCCCGCGTCCCACACAACAACAGCGCATGCGCGTCCTCTCCCCCTCTCTCCTCTAGGAATCATCTACTGTACGGAAGGGCTTCCGCGTCCCACACCCCCCACAGCGCATGCACGTTTCCTCTCTCCTCTCCTACGGTCCCCCCGTCTTCTCCTCTAGGAATCCTCTATGGAGCGCCGCATACGACAGGTGGTTCAACAGCTGCATACTCCGTTCGGGGCGCCACGGTAGTTCCGCGGTATGAAAATGACGGAGCGCGCGTGCCTCATTCTATCTGCTGTGCAGCGCCCGGACAACTGCCGTGAAACGAGAGCGGCGACATTCCTCCCGCTCCAGCTAATTATCCCCCCGCTGCTTCGCATCCACACAGAGTTCCTTTTAGCGGGAGATGGGGAAGTTTTTTTTTCATTTGACGTTATAGTTGCAGACTGCAGAATAACTGTTACCATCAGGGATTTTCTACAACTTGCGTTGCGCTACTAGGCACCATCTCGTAAGCTGGGCTTCTGAAACGTGCACTTAATTCTGCGTACTCTTGAAATATGTGAGTGCATGGTGCTTATGTTCTTTTTCGTGCCTTATTGAGTATACTAATAGAATATTGATGCTGGTTTAATTTTCTTTACTGTATATATGCTGGCTACACACGTGACACCTTGGCATGTATGAGGTGTACGTTTTTCGGGATTCTTTTTCATGCAGTAAACGGTTAATTCAATAGAAAGGTATTACCGTTTTCTTTCTTTTTCTTTAGAGAACAAGTCAGCGAGCTGCGGTAAGTACACATCACTTTTAAATTGCTTTGAATACGACTATTTTTTGTTGAGCAAGAAAAAATTTTTTCCTTCGTTCTTGGCACCACTAGCGCGAAGCTGCCATTCTGTCTGTTTTTTTTTATATCTTTCTTTCTCTCTCTATTTATTTCTCTGCCTCGCTCTTTCTATCTTTCTTTCCCTTCCATTTTCCGTTAGTTGATTTCTCGATTCTTCTTTCTGTCGATCTCTTCTTCTTTCTGTAGGGGTTTCTTTTGCTGTCTGTCTTTCGTTGTCTTTCTCTTTTTTTTTCTTTTTTGCCTTTCTCTAATGGTCTTTTTCCTTTCATCCTATATATTTCATTCTACATTTTTTCTCTCTTTCTATCTCTGTGCACTCATTCTCTCACCCATCGCATTCATTGCTTCCGACGCTGAAATCAGGGCACTAGTTCTGGCTGTACAGCTAATGAATACGAGGAGGAAGAGAGCGCTCGAGGCCAAGTTATTGCTGTCATGGTGATCAAAGCTTTTGTTCGTGCCTAACAGAGTTTCTTTCCAGAACAAATAGTTCCATGGCTAAAACAGTGACACGGTGGTGTGAGCCATGTACCTTCGAAAAAAAAAATGCCCACATCTCCCCGAAGGGAATCGTGAGGAAATGCGAATGCATTTCGCGCGCGCTTCACTCCATTTATATATGGTCGTTGTGGTTCGAAGAAGGAAAAGGTGCCTAATTTCTGCAGCCTGGTCGGGAGCACGGCGCAGCGCCTGTTTTTTTTTTTTGCTTTTTTTCTGTTTTCTTTTCTTCTTTTTATTTTTTTTTTAATTTTTTTCTTAATTTTCTTTTGTTCTTTTTTTTTCTTTTTAAAAATTTTTTTCCCATATATAGCTCCGCCGAGCTCCCGCGATGCGAGCGCCCTCACGCACCAGAGCGCGCTCCTCCTCTCCACTCATTATAACACCTGCCGAGGCCACCGCGGACAACGCCAACGCCGGATGCCTGACATAGCCCTGACTAAGAAATGCATTCGCATTTAAAACTGGGGATGCGTAAAGCACGCAGCGATGGAGCGGTGTTTCCTACTGGAACATGCCAATCGCTGCTAATGTGCAATGAGAGACAGAAGACTCCGACTGGACACAGAGACCCGCACTCCGCTTTTAGTTAACGCGCACGCTGCGAATTTTTATTGTTCAACAACGCACAGGAGAAATCTCCCACCGGCACCACCTTGGAGGTCAAGATCCATTGCCATATATACGGGGTGGCCAGTGAACGGTTGTGCAGCGCGAGCAGTCGGTTTTTTCAACCAAGAAACTCGCTAGCAGACGCTGCCTGTGTCGGCGTCGCGAGGCGAGAGAGGGAGAGGGCGCGAGCGTAGGAGAGGAGAGAGGGGGGGCGCGCATGTGCAGTGGGAGTGTGGACGCTGCGGGCAGAGATGCCTAGAGAAGAGAGGGGGGGAGCGTAGGAGAGGAGAGAGGTGGGACGCGCATGCGCAGTGGGAGTGTGGACGGCGCGGGCAGGGATGCCTAGAGGAGAGAGGGGGGAGCGTAGCAGGGGAGAGAGGAGGGGAGACGCATGCGCAGTGAGGGTGTGGTTGCCGCGGGGAGGGATGCCTGGAGGAGAGAGAGGGAGAGAGGAGGTTTTTTTATTTTTATTTTTTTGAAAGGGTTTGCGCATGCGCAGTAAGGGTGGTCACGCCGCACACCACCACCACCGGATTAAGCTTCGCCATAAGATGCTTCACATCTAACACCTGCCGGCGCGCAAACCTCCTCAACCTATCCTCCTCCTCCTCCTCCTCCGCGGACAACGCCGCAAAACGCCAACGCCGGATGCCTGACATAGCCCGCCTATGAAATGCATTCGCATTTAATAATTCTTCGAAGATTACGATAATCCCTAATGCGAATTGGGGAGTGCAGCTGCGTAGGTGTTTTGATGATACGATAGGTTGGGCTGCGACTTCCTGGCTACCCGGGAGACCGAGAAATGCAGCGCGTGGCGGCGTCCCACAACAGCCGCCGCAGACAGGCCTCCGTTAATTCAATGCTTTATTTCATTATGTGGTATCGGTGGACGCCCTCGCCGCACAGCTTAGTGATGACGACATCGGCGACCGCACGACAGGGCGCACTTCTTCGCGCCGCGGGTGACCGCCGCAGAACCTGTCGTCTCGTCACTGTAGTTCCCTCCTCGTCGCACTCTCCTCGCTATCACTGTCGTTCATTCGGCGCTGCAATCCGCGTTTGCCCTCATTCGTCTTTGTTTGATCTGCTAATTAGGACGGTGCCGACGCTGCTCAGCGCAGGAACAGCCACGTAAGAGCTGGACTCTAAAGCTAGAACGATGCCGACGCTCCTCAGCGCAGAAAGAGACACGTAAGAGCTGGGCTCTAAAGCTTGTTTAATATTGGCGAACTTGAGCCCGACAAACTTGATGAAAAATATGTGCACGGTAGAGCGTTCCACCCCAAGAATGCCCTGCGACCAACGCAGGTCTTCTTCTATCAAGCCTTGCATGTCAACCCAGTTTATCGTGTCCGTGCCCGAGAGGTATCAGTTGCGCTGTCACAAGAAGCGCGAGCAGGCGGGGTGCATTGCAGACGCCAACACAGCTACTCGTTACACTTTGCGCTCGCTCTATTTCGTCATCGTTAGCGCTATCGGTTACACCGACGAAGGGAACGCCGCTCAACGCAGGAACTGGCGCCTAAGTGCTGCGCTCGAAATCCTTGGTCGAGTTACGAGAACGCAGCTGTTCAGTCCGCGGAAGGAAAGCTCATCGGTTCTTTCTTAAAGATGCGCTACTCAACCGGCGTATGCTGGCTGTATCACTCCTTCGACGAGTGAAGCGCACACCGCAGTTCGCGCAAGCGAAGTACAAGCACATCGCACCCACCACAATTAGCCAGCATACTTTCGCATGTTCTTTCCCAGAAATGCGTGACACAGATTGTGCAAGCGCTTTGTCCGCCGCAGCTCCTAAACGAAGAACTGTCTCTGCAGGGGTTGAAGGGCGCCGACGTCATCATGGAGAAGTGCGCGCCGCCAAAGCGTACGGTTCGTTCTGTTGCCGAGAAGACCACGTTGTGTGCGCTGGAGAAGCCATCAATGATTACTATTTGAGTATAGGTGTTTCTCTTGAATTAGTCGCCTTGGTTGAACGCATAAGGCAAACGCGCCTGCAGTAAAGCTCACTTTTCGCATTGGGAAGTATTGAAACCACTTACATTGTTTCCAGTGTGAGTGTAACATAAGACCGTAAGAAACAAACGAAACATTGCCCACTTTTCGCTTTAGTGATAATGGCCGCTGAGTGACTATGGATTGCAAATGCCTATTCTTCTATTCTTTTCTTCTAATTGAAAGGACTACCCTGTTAAACTTAACGAAGGTACACGCACTTTTTGATAATGTCGAAAACCTCGTTCCTGGACTTCGGCTCTTCTTACTTTCGCTACGCCAGAAAGCATCATTTTTATTTTCGCATATCTGCCTTCAACCCCACATTAGCAATTTCTCTATCGACCTCCTGACTCACTTATCGCAATCTGGCACATTGGTTGCGGATAAGCTGAAGAGCGGGTGCAATGGATCGTAAGTTGCTGAGGTAGTCTCCCTTAATAGTAACTGGTAGTTATTGCCATCCGCGTTATTTTATTACCTCCAACCATTTAATGACGTACATTACCAGGTACTTTATACATTTGAATGAGTCCTGTTTCCATGGTTTCTTCGACTCTGTGTAATGTAACATGCATTTGACAAGAAGAGCAGGGAAGTAGAGTGGCCACAGGAAATAAATGTTTCCTACATGTGTAAGAGAAGTAACTGGACCAGTACTGTTTTGCAGAAACCCATAAGCAAATCCCTATGATTCTTATCATTGGATTTTGTTCCTCATAGTTCCTCCATAGCCAAAACAAAATGAATCCAACCGACAAATTGGTCAAGGAAAGCTTAATCGGCAACAGTTCTTGTGCTTCACTGTATCGTAGTACTGATGACATAGACTGAAATGAATCAAAATGAACGAAAAATAACTCTTTCTATTGATGCAATCCGCACACACAACCTTAGAATTACGCATACGATGCACCAGCAATTAAACTACGACAGGAAGCGCTTCCCAGTCCACTTAGTTGGGAATTGATGTGCATATAATCAGTGGTAGTCGTAGCCAGCGCCCCTATTAGCAAAGGCGGTGAGTGTGGAACACCCTTTTTGCCAGAGAGCGTCAAGTGCGATTGTACGTACAGAAAAACCGAACGACGTGGACGGAGGAGTGCCTTCCGTCGTAGCGCAATTATTCGAGCATCGAAGGTTATAGACTCGGATCCCATTAGGCAACACCTGATCTTAAGGGCACGTTTCTTAATTTCAGTCTACGTCATAAATAGGCTACTAGACTGCAGTTGAGAACAGTTAGGTCAGTGATACTTAAGGCATGCAATGTGTATATTTGTGAGGAAAAAATTACGTGCTTGCCCTGCCTATGAGCGGCGTAAAGCTCTGGAAAGAGGTGGATAATTGTCGACGTGGGCCACATCGCGCGTTCCGCAGAGATTGCCGCAGTGGCCCCAGCAACGGCGAGAAAAGTGGAGTCGTTTTTAATCTTGCGCATCTTAGTCCTTCTCCACAGTGTTCACCGTGAACTTTTGAGCGACAGATGGCGCGCTTTCCTGTCTGATGCTTTTCCAGCATTGCTTGCTGAGTACAACATCGTTTATCGCATGGCGAGCGCATATCATCCGCAAACAAATTGCCTCACTGAACGATTTAATCGCCTTCTCGGTGATATGGTCGCAATGCCCACTGCATTAGACCTGTCCAACTGGAATACGGTCCTTCCATTCTTCACGAACTCGTGCAACCCCGCCATTCATATGACCGCAGGTTTTTCGCCGTTCTTGCTCTTTTATGGACGCGAGCCATCGGGAAGGCTAGACGCTATATTTCTCTGTACGCTTGCTTCATGTGGATACACTGCAATTTCTGATGTTGCCAGGTACGCCGAAGATTGCCGTCAATTGGAAAATACAATACGCGATGGTCAATACTGTCCTTTACGCAACGCAATGTTTTTTTTATTACCCTTTATTTCACCCTATACCTGAACATGAGCAGTGTATCAATAATAAGGAACCAACTACACTTCGTCGTACGACATGCAGTTTTGTCGGGGTGCTGTAGTCGGTAGAGACCTGGAAAATTGGTTTAAAATTAGTTTCAAAGACGGGATAAGGAACATAAAAAATAGCATTCCGGTAATCGGGTGGGAAAAGTGTTCCCTCATATTGGAGAAAAACAACTAGGAGACTAATTTGCAAGTAGGTATACTGCTCGCAGCGTAAGCAATATTGTCACATGGTCGTGACGTTGACGAAGGCAGAGACGGAGTGTCTAAAATGAAACTTTTATTTTGCCGAACTTGTGGCCGGGAAAATGGAAACTCAAACTACAGCAAGCACTGCGCGCTGTACACTGGTGTCGGCGAACAGAGCGTCGGCCGTCGATAAAACTGACAAGCGGTGAAGCGCGTCGGCATTTATACGTGTGTCATCGAATATTCCAGCCTTATCACTGGTTGTGGCGCAAGCTCTGGAAGATGCTCGAGTGTTCGCGTCTTGCGCGCAATCTTAACAAAACGATCTCAATAATCGCGAAGCTTCTCGAACAATCAGGCGCGGCTTGCGCTGATCATTGCTGACAGTCTTTGTGGGCGAACACCGAGTACAGCAAAAGTGAAAATAAGAAACGCGCGTGGCAATATGGTGATAAAGAGAGATAAGCGAAACGTCCGAGAGGTCGAAAAATGTATTGGATAGCGGTGATGGAAAGAAAGCCGGCTCTGCGTAACAACTGAAGTGTAAAGAAGGAATAAGCACAAATACGTTTTACGAATTTTTAAAAGAAACCGATTTGCTGTTTGAAGCGAGGTCGGGTTGCCTTAGTACGCATATTAAGCGAATTGTAGAAAAGAAGAAAAAATGATAATGTCTGGGGAAGGTACGAAAACGACGGCCCAAGTTTTTATAGAATGTGAAGATACACACTCGTGTGCACTAGCCTTCATTAAGCCTTGTGTTTAGGCACAGCATTAGAAAGGTAAACAGATCGGCGTTAGAAAAGTTAGTTTTGCCGCACGGGTGCAGCAGTGAATGCGATAGTAACAAATTCGAATGTCACGCGACGAATGGCAAGCAGATCGAAACGTGCAGCGTGCACCTCGCACACAGGCACACAGGACGCACAAAAAGAACACACAGGATGAGCGCGAACTGAAAAAATTCACAGCTCGACACACAAAGCGCGCTACTCAAACACAAAGAAATACGCACGAAACGTACACACAGGTATACACAGGATGTGCGCGAACTACCAAGAACCCCACTTTTTTACTTCACTGTGTTTGAACAGTGCACTTATTTTGCAAACGGGGCCACTGGAGCGAGCGAAGTGACCTTCGTGCGCTCTGTAACTTCAGTAGAAGCTTTCCGGTTAAAGCCCAAGCCGTACAAACCACCCCCCATCACGAGATAAGCACGCGCGCACAGGTGACCTCGCCATGTAGGGCACGGTACAGGTAGTAGAAGAGCGCATGCGTCCCAACCAGCGGGACGCCGACCTCTCAAGGGCGTCTTTCGCGCCAACTTTCTGTTCATATAGAACACGCTGAAAGACCCTCACATCGGCTCACCGGCAGCGGAAAATGATGTATATTAACAGCTCGCTGTTAGCATGCTGAAGAACGTACGCTTTCGCGGCCGAGCCATCTGACGCCGCGAGCGGCAGAGCGGATGGTCGCCCGTTGAAACTCGCGCATCGGAAAATATTTTTCTGAAATATTTTCAATACGAAGCATTTCTTAGCGCACAGCATGTACTTTTAGTGTTTCTATACACGTGTCTACTTATCTAGCCGCCTACGTCTGGGTGCTCTCTTCATCGCCTCCTCAACTTGGGGTAGACCATAATTATAATGGTAGGGTAAGAGAGCTTCACGAATAGGTGCGGCTGATCATGACATGAATAACGTGGAAATCCCGTCGCGCACGTCGTCAAACACTTTCTTCCAAACAACAGTGGCACATACCCGCATGCCACGGGCCGCGATACGCTGTTATGCGCTACAGGGGACTGGCTGTTTATATCTATCTAGCAACGGCTAGACCAAGCATTGGTCATTTGAATGCGAGAGGGTTAAGAAACGCTGATACCAACAGCTTTAACACGACGAATGCTGAGAATAAATATCATGGCCCCAGCAGGAATAGAACACAAGCATTCTGTGTGGCAATCAGGTAGTCTACCTAAGACGCGCAAGGTCACGAAACTGCTTTTGTACTCCTATGATACAGGCTTCATGTCGGATTAACTTCAATTGTATACTTTAGCGCCAACTACTGTATTTGGTCTACGTAGGGGCTACCATTCCAGGGCTAGCATTCTTGCAAGCACAAGTGCTACATATCAGCTGTTGTTAACATCCATGTTGCTGCTGGTATCGTTAGACAACTGTAACCAATTGGTTATTTAGAACATGTACGACATTTCAATTTGCCACGGTGCGTATACTTGTACATATTTGTAGCGTCATTTCATAACGTTTCCTCCAACCTCGGTGATGCGAATCTCACGGGACTGCCAAAATTATTCGTATCACCAGAAAGCGTGGTAAATTAGCATGCCACAAAAGATAGCTGCCGTACAATTTCATTTTTGTTTTTCAGGGCCGCAGCAACGTCACAAATGACTCTGAATGATTATCAGTTGAGTTTTTAGATGTCGGCAATCATACAGCACTCGTTTACGGCCTGTACGCGCGTGTATAATTAATGCACCAGGTGCTTTGTGACCCGCGGCAGCAGTAGCCCCTTCCAAATTTTAATATGCTTTTTCCCATGACACCGGAATACTGCGGCGAAAGTAATAGACGAAGCGCTTTCATGCGATAGAGCAAGGCCACAAAATTTCAGAACCACCATCCTATGTCATGATTTTGTTATCGCGGAGGCGTTGGGGATGTTTTTTGGGAGATTTACTACCGTGCTCGCACAAGTGTGACATCAACAGTCACGCATGTTGACGTTGTGAGGCCTGACTCCTTGACGTGCTCTCGGTCCTCGTCCACCTTTCATAGGATGCCTGGTGCACGAGGCAGGCACGTGTTAACACAGTACAACGACAGCAGCCCATGAAAAAAGAAAAAGAATGGCGCCAATGCATACTGTAATCTAAACGCGAGGGCACACGGAGGCACATTAGAGCCTCAAAGATTAGAGCCTCAATGGGCTTTGGCCGGGACCAAAGGAAAATTCGTATCACCCCGAAATTCGTATGAGCTCTGATCGTATCAGCGAGGTTTCACTGTAAATATATACAGGGTGTCCCAGCTATCTTTAGCCAAGGGTTAAAAAAAAATACAATAGTTGAGGCAGGCGAATGAAATCATTTGAATATTGCTTACAGCTATCTCGCGTGCTACATGCAATTTTTTTCTTTTTGTAATTAACGAATTAAGGAATTTTTTCTTTTGCAACAACTTGCACAGTCACGCGCGCCAACTGCCTGGCAACGGGCCAAGAAACCACCGTAAACTTATCGGCCTACTGCTACAACGCAGCCAGCGGGTCGTGGTCGCAGCTGATTTTGTTCGCTCAAACCACGGCTGAGAGCAGCACGGTCGCGGCGCGCGAATGCGCTAGTCACGTGGTATTTTTTGTATTTCGCGGGCTTTCTTTGCAGCATGGAAAAAATGGTACGCGTAAAACTTTCTTTATCGCAAATGATGCAATGGGGGTTTCTGATAATAATATAATAATATCTGGGGTTTAACGTCCCAAAACCACGATATGATTATGAGAGACGCCGTAGTGGAGGGCTCCGGAAATTTTGACCATCTGGTGTTCTTTAACGTGCACTGACATCGTACAGTACACGGGCCTCTACCATTTCGCCTCCATCGAAATGCGACCGCCGCGGCCGGGATCGAACCCGCGACCTTCGGGTCAGCAGCCGAGCACCGTAGCCACTGTTCCACCGAGGCGGACTATGGGGGTTTCTGAAGACGCCCTCCAATTTTGTAACGCTCATTTCTTGCGTAAAGTCAATATTTATCAATTTAGTAAATTAATCCTAATTAACAAATTCGTTAATTACAAAAAGAAAAAAAATTGCCTGTAGTGCGCAAAATAGCTGTAAGCAATATTCAAATGATTTCATTCGCCTTCCTCAAATATTGTATTTTTTTTTAACCCTTGGCTAAAGATAGCTGGGACACCCTGTATATGAAATATTCAGGTTTTTTTTATAGGCAGAGAGCCTAATGCAGCTGGACAAGATTAGGTCAAGATAATAATAATGATAATAATAATAATTTAGATCGTGATGGGCGAAGATCACCGCGCCAATAGAAAAGGGATGCTTTTTCATACGTCATCCACTGTCATAGAAAAAACTGGCATGGTCTCTTATGCATTCGCGTAAGATGCCTCGGGGGCGACAGTCTTCTTATTTTTTATTTTTCACTGTCAATTGTAATGACCCACCTGCCCTCGAAAAATTTTTACACCTAGTCACCTTGCACCGCCACACGTATCGAAGGAAAAAAATTGGCCGCGTATCTGCGTGCTTCGCTGCAAATGTCGTCGAAAGACGATAGTCTTGTGCTGACCGTACTGCATGAGTACCACAATTTAATAGCTAGGCTAGCCGCTGGGCTCGTTTTTCGGACGTTTCCCGGGCACGCTTAGACGGACGCCGGCGTTTCTCCGCTGAAATTTGGTCGTAGGTCTTTTCTCTGCGTTCTCTGATCATGTCTTGTAGAGTGGGTCGTATTTCATCAAGTGGACATAGATGTTTTGCCTTGCCTGCGACAGCGCTCTTCTACCGTTGAATCAGCCGCATCCGGCTAGCATTGATAAAAAAGAAGGGGACGCCACCTGCAGCGCTATCGGGGAACATCGGCTTGTGTTGAACTATGCTGCTGCCAGGTGGCAGCACCACAGCGTCGAAGTTAAATCACTGGGCCGAGACTTATTTTATACACAGCGGCGCATTTTCAGCGCCGCGTAATAAACACTAGGATCTTTATAATTACGTATCTATAGATTTTGTTTTAAAGGAACACTGTGAACAGTACTAAGGTATTGATGTTGTGCCTCAGATATGCGTAATATTTGATTTTTTAATTGCCCACGCTCACCCGTATGAACACATGCTCATCGGTCAAGATTGGAGGTCGTAAGGCACGGGGGTTAAACTTTGGCCAGCTAGTTGAATCGTGCGACGTGCCGACAAACAGAGAAACAGACCGACAGACCAAAATTTCTCCGTTTAAGTAACCCAAGAAAGACTATCGTCTTTAATAAACTCCGGAATGTGTCATGTGATGCCGTGTGATGTCGTCATCACGTGATGTAACACTGTTGTGTCAAAACAATAATTAAAACTAACAGACGGCGGCAAGTAATATTTTCGTCGGCTTTAGCTTCTTCGCATTTGCATAACAATTAACACGAATAACAACCCCTATACTTTCATTGGATGTCTTGTCTGTTAGTTCTACTTAATGTTGTGTCTAGACCCGCCACAGTGGTCTAGTGGTTAAGGTGCTCGACTGCTGACCCGCAGGTCGCGGGATCGAATCCCAGCCGCAGCGGCCGCATTTTCGATGGGGGCGAAAATGCTTGAGGCCCGTGTAATTAGATTTAGGTGCCCGTTAAAGAACCCCAGGTGGTCAAAATTTCCGGAGCCCCTCACTACGGCGTCTCTCATAATCATATGGTGGTTTTGGGACGTTAAACCCAAGATAATAAAATGTTGTGTCTAGCAAACAAATAAAAAGCCCTTAAAATTGCCCTTTCTTTCAATGCTGTGTCACATTGAATATGACTTCAAAAAAGACGTCTTAAATTCTGGCATTATGTGACGTGCGATGACGTCATCAGGTCGCATGGTTATATAATGCTTTTTTTGGATCACTCACGTTTACGCCGACGGTCACTTTTAGTGTTTGATGAGGCATCTAAGACTTTCGCCTTAATAAGTGTAACCGACCGCCGTCGCGAATACTTAAAGCCCACTTACGTGCATCAAACGAAATGATGACGACGCATATGGGACACAAACATCTATGAAAATAAAAACATTCCTAGCACAGGGATGAGTGACGCATAATCTTTCGTCGATGCATTATACTGGTGCCATGCGAATTCTTTACGACTTCTAGTTTTATTCAAAGAAAAGATATCGTTTTCGGGTTTTTTAGGAATGTCACCCTGAAAGATGTCGCGTCGATCGTCCCCATTTTTTCGCCGATTGATGACGGGCGAAACGTGTAAATTACCCTACGCCTGCTAAGAAAAAGTGTGACTTCCATTTTACCCTATGCTGCCCGAAAATATCCAAAACTGCCTTACAAGTCGAGTAATTACACTACGGTTGGCAACACTGGCCCATTCGCTGACAACCAAGGACCAAGGCCAGAAGAGGCTAAGGGACGACACCGACTGACCTCCCCCTACTTTCAAGACAGGTGCCCTCGCTGGTCTTTTGATTCCATCGAATACTCCTGGCTTTCCGTGACAGTAACTGGTCTCGTAACACGGTCTCTACCAAATCCTTGCTCGTGCATCCCCAATTAAATATTAGGTTTAGTCTTTGACACCGTCCCAAGACACGTTGTCGTGGTGGAGAAATCGTCCATATTGGTCACCTCAGGCCCTAGTATGACCCCGCTATACTGATAACGCCTTACTTCGCCGAGATGGCTACCTTATTCACCTTGGGCAATATAATGGACAACACAAGAAGACTACGTATGACCCAGGCAAGCAAAACACTGCGTTAGGGGACGCCAGGAGAAGCGAGCTTGCGCTTGCCAGGATTTCGGTTCAATTACGCTCGCCCTTGAAGTTGAAACAGGAATAAATTTCATATACATATATATATATATATATATATATATATATATATATATATATATATATATATATATATATATTGTAGAGGAAGAGAAGTAGACACAACGCCCGTACGCTGGGCCGGCTGTTCTATTCTGCTTCGTTGTCCTCTTTCTCGCAGCAGCTTAGCGCGTGCCCGTGCCCCAGTGGCGCTGTCATCCTTACACTCGGCCATGACTGCGACGTTGTATGACCAGCTGCCGAAATTGTCTCTGGCGGGTGGCTTTGTCTGTGCCGCGGTGGTCTGTCTTGTGTACGCCGCGACTTGTCTTGCCGAGCTGCCGAACTATCCGGTGGGCGGCACTGGCTGTGTCGGGGTGGTCGCTGAAGGTCTCCATTGCGCTGTGACTTTCCTTGCCTCGCTGCCAAACATTCTGGAGGGCGACATTGGCTGTGTGGTGGCGGTCGACCTCGGCCACGCAGCGACGTCATGTCAGCTGTCAACCATAGACCATGCGGCGGGCATTGGCTGGGTCGCGGAGAAAACGGGGCACGTGGCATACCAAGATGAGGATGCGGGAACAGCATCTGAGGCACCAACCGCATCGGTACGTTTCCTCGGTGTGTCTTGCCCACGTATTTCTCGAAGGCGGTTGCGTTCGGATCACTGTCACCACCAGGACAGTGCGATCCCTCCCCTTCGTCATTGTCGTCCAACAGCTCTGGAGGCGCTCCTTGTGGCACACTGTGTGCGCTCAGTGGGGGGGGGTTCAGCGTGGGCGTCTTCGCTAAAGATGGCACGTCAACGGACTGCTCAATTAGCGACGGCGCAACATTATTGCGTTCGTCTCGGAGAGCCTTCTCGCTCAGCGGAACGTGATCGTGTGCCATTGACAGCTCTGTAGACGGCTCTCGAAGCTGCCGAAGCGGCTCCAGTGGGTCGGCGAGCATGAGAATGGAGGCAATGGGCTCTTCGGGTACCTGTACTGGAGGAGTGCCAAGCACGAAGGGAGCGGACATCTGCGCGTGTCCCTGCGATGACGATTCTTGGACCAGCTCTTCCAATAGTTCTTGATGAGGAGTTGTCTCAGCCTCCCTTAGCGTTGTCATGGCGTCTGATACAGGCGCAGAGAGGGAGACGAGCAGTGGAGAGCAGCACATGCTTCCGACATCTTCTGTGGAGCAGCCAGAGAAGGTCTCTGTTGTGGTGCTCGAGGGCACCGATGGGCCATCAAGGGGGTGCCCCACGTGAGCTCCATCGCCAATGGAGGGCAGACTCGTGGTCACCTCAGCTGCACCATCGAAGTTGTGGTCCTCGAAGCTCTCATGCGTGGTAGAGACTTGGTCGGCACCAAGGCAGTCGTGAGTATCAAAAAGTGGGCGAAAAACGCATGTCAATCGCGCACACCATTCTGTCCAAGATCGTTGTGTGAGCCCTTCGTAGGCATGCCACGCCTTAGCGGCATCTCGAAGGCGGTCGATGGCCACCAAGCATTTGCGATTTTCTGGCCAGGCATGGATGGTGGCGAGCGAGTTGATGGTGGAAATCCAATTGAAGACGTTGTCCTGAAAGCCTCGGAATTCCGGGAGTTCCGCCGCAACCGCTGATGATAGGGTGGTCTGCAAGGATCCGGAAATTCTCGCGACGAGACGGTCCAGCTCCTCGGCCAGCAAGGATGCCGTCCTTACGACGTCCGTGGGTTTGTCGATCGAGGAGCCGGAGGAGCCCGAGGAGCCAGGGGCGATGCTCGCGGAAAATATAGAGGCCCCTGTACTCACGGTGGCGGCTGAGATCCTGCAGTTAGGGGGCACGAAGCTGTGCAGTTGTTGGGACAAGGGCATGGCTTTGCGGATGATCCTCGCCGCATATTCGGGTGAGCCGCCTGGAGAACCGTTGACGGCGGCCGCGTAATATGTGTTCGTCCAAGCAATCAGCGCGGCGATGTCACGAATCAGGGAAGCGTAGTCGGCACGAGGAATGGAAGCACCGTGAGAGCACCGTTGAGTCGCCGAGGAGGCTTGGACGCCTTCCCCAGACGGTGCTTGTAGCTCCGGCAGGTAAGCGGGTGGCGAGGAGGCTTGGACGCCGTCCCTTCCGTACTCTGCTTCCTGCGGCGGCTGGCTTGCGGTTTCCATGCCCTAGGAAGCGAGGGCGGCGTTCCTGGACTGGCGGCTCCGCAAGGCCGAAGGTGGACGAGCACGGGTGGCTTCTGTCTTAAGGCTTCGTTTCCGACGGCTGCGCCATTGTAAATACGAGAGACACAGAGACAGCACCCTTGCTACGGGCCGGCTGTTCTATTCTGCCCTTCGTCTTTCTCTTTCTCGCGCTGGTCCAGCGCGAGAGGCAAAGCTCCGCTGCCGCTCGTTATCATTACAATATATATATATATATATATATATATATATATATATATATATATATATATATATATATTGTTTCGAGAGATGTGCCCGAAATTCCTCAAAATCAAGGAAATGCGATATTAGGTTTAATGTTTATTAGGTGACTCATAACAAAACAGATAAGATTGTTCAGAATTCAGTGTCGGCGTTCCGTGGTCATGTGGTTCTAGCGTCATGAACTTGCGTATTTATGCTTTTGCGTCGTGGCGTGCAGTCCGCAGTCGTATGCCGTTGTCGTATTAGACGCAGTAGCATATACGGAACTGCCGATAAAATTCACGCGTCATTTCATAAATAACTTTTGATTTATTAACAAAAGTTGAGCGTATTGACTATATATTATCGTGCTGTATTCTAAATATACATGCTTATTTCATTTCAGTATTACAAGGCGATGACCTTGAACCGTTTACCACTGGTAAGTAAGAAGTTCTCAAATATCACATTTAGGGGATGGCTCAATACGTAGGTGCCGATAGATAGATAGATAGATAGATAGATAGATAGATAGATAGATAGATAGATAGATAGATAGATAGATAGATAGATAGATAGATAGATAGATAGATAGATAGATAGATAGATAGATAGATAGATAGATAGATAGATAGATAGATAGAATAGTCTAAGTGTTTCGGAGCCGAATGAAGTTGCAAATGCTTGTTTGGACTACATTTTGTCTGCCTTTGAGCCCTTACTAACTCGGCCAACTATCAGTCATACCGCTTGCGCACCTTATATGAACTGAAAGTGATGCCAAATTTTAAAATTGGGAGATTGATCAAGCTGATAATTTAGTGGTGGGTCTGCTTGAAAAAATGGGGCACAGAAACGGATGAATATTTGCGGGGCGGCCAACGGAGAAGTTTTGGTGGAGAGTAAACTTCAAAATCCATGGGGTGGGTCACCTAAAAAAATCAGAGCTTGGCAACGCGAAATGGTTTCCAATACTGAAAAGTTTCAAGGTGGGAATGGTGGTGAGCAAATTGAAAAGTTTGTTGTGGGCGATAACGTATTTTACTGATTGATATGCAAAAATAATTGTAGCTGATTGTTGTGCAGCAATGGCAGCTTAGAAGGCATTGTGATTTAGTTGGCAACTTTGAAGACGGCTGCTTGCATTCGACGTTCAAATATTGGAGGTTCAATCTTAACATCTAGCAGCACGCGTTGTCACAAATAAGGCCATTACTCGGTGTGGGGGGGCGCCTGAGGTAGCACCACGCTTCGCGTCATATACGTCGTCGTCCGACAGTTGTACCTTCTTGGTCGGAGAGTCAATGTTCGCATTCTTATGGAAGTACTGACATGTTTTTATAATAATAACTTAGTGATATTCACTTCTTCCATCAATCCCTTATCTTTTATGCTGTTCAGGGTGCTGCCCACCCTTGTAAAGTCATCTCCGCCTCATAGCGCCCCCCACGTCGTAGTTAGCGTAATAAGCTGCCGCCGCGAGAGATAAAGCTGTGTCGAGCAGTGGTGCCAGCAGCGCCGCCTGGTGGGAACGAGGTTACGCGTATGGATGAGGATGAGCACTCAGTCTGTGTAGTGCTTTAACTGCCAATTAACCAGGAGAAAAACGTACAAATTTGGCTGTCTTTCTTAAGGAGTCAAGACTTTATCCCTGCAATTTTCATTCTGAAAATATCTTACTTCATTGATTTCTGTTTAGAATTAGCACATAAATTTAAAAAGAAGAAAAAAATGCTTTCGAGGGCGCCTTTCTCTCGATGTGTACCGTGGGAATGGGTCACAACGTGCAGAAAGTCGAAGCATTTCTTTGACGCCATACACGGGAACACAATGAAAGTCGGACAGACGCTGCTTCGTCGTAACAAAAGCTTTCATGAATAATAGTCGCTCTTTGTGTGGTAGATTTCGAAGCATGGAGTCGATACATCGTTTTCATCTCTCGTCGTCACCAGAAGCAATATTCAGGGTAAAGACAACGTCCTTGTGGCTGTCGGACACAAATTCAATGTCATCACTAACGCTGCTTTCTGTATTGTTCCAAGAAGTACCTCTTTTTCTTGAAGCACCGTCGCCACCGGCATTCTTCTTGTAAAGCGGCATTACGAAATGACTGTTACAGGCTTAAAACAGGCACGGCTTAGTCATGCTGGTTGTTGGTGCATAATGAAAAGGCAGTTACTTAGCGCTGGTGAGGTGGAGGAGAACAAGCAAGAGGCACTACACACGTGGGTGCTACTCAAAACAATTAAGGTCATTCCTTGATCGCGTCCAACGAAAGTACCTTCACATACACGTCACAAGATCATGTGACCTTCGAAAGATCCAAGAACCAAAAAAATAAAATCCGGGCGAATCAACACAAAGAATCGAACACTTGAGCGGAATCACAATAAAATAGAATAAAATTGACCGTTTGCGCAGGAAAACGTTTTCGTAGTCAGATAGCGTTAGGGAAGTCTTGCTGATGCAAGAACTACCGTGATATTCAATTTGTTCACTTTCCATTATGAGCAGGGTGACTTCACAGTTGTTCTTTCTATGACAGTTTTGTCAAAGAAAAGAACACACGCGCATTCTTGGCAATGAATTGCCAGAAAACCATGTGAAGAAATCTTATTCCATTTATAGTGGTGCTCCCACAGACGATCGTTCACGCACCTCCCTGTTTGTCCTATATAAAATCGCTGGTAAGATAACGGAATACGATAAACTACACGTGACTCGTAATTAAGTAATTTTGTTTTGTAATTCTTATTGCAGTGGTTATTCGTCTTCGTTGGATTATTTTTTTACAGAAACTTAACAGTTTCTTAGGCGCTGAGAACAAACCTGTATATTCTCCCGAGCCGCTATTTGCTTTAAGTTGTGCGAAATTTGGTGGATATACGGAATTGCGGCTAAATTGCGTTGGTCAAAAAGAGGAATTATGCTGATCCTGGCTACGGCACGACTACCTTTTAGATATAGAAACCTTAGTTTCCCGTCAACAGGCGTTTCGACAGTCAAAACAAGGCGTTGAAAACACTTACGCACATTCAATAAGATGTCATCGCACTCATCTACATATCTAAAGATTTGCATGCAGGTTCTCTGTGACGCTAAGCGTAGGGACAACGCACGATCAAACTTCGCTAAAAAATCACCGCCATATCCACAAAGTGAATGATGTTAGAGGAGCTTGCTCGGAGATGATCGGGTAACCCTCCAATCCTCCGTACACATCTCCTACCATCATATATAGACGTGACAACGTTGTTATATATACATTACATACACAACGTTATTAATTGACATTTGGATGCACTATATACATTTTGATGGACTATATACATTATTTATACACAAGAGATGTTCTTTTGCAAAGTACAAGTAGGGAGTCCCTCGATGAGCTCGGGCACTCGTTTCCCTTTAAAGATGATTGCTTTATGATGCATGAACTATATACATTATATATACGTGTTCATGCTCCGAGCGGTAATGAAGAGTGTTCACTGCATGACCTCCTGGCGAAGAGAAACGAAGCGCACGTGCCGAGATTGGTGTGCGTCGCCTTGAGCGGCGCCGCCATAGCATTCTTGAAATCACCGGAAAGCCGGCACCTTGAGCGGCGTGTACACGCCGCCGACATCGCCGCCGCCACCGGAGAAGGCGCGAGCTTAAGAAGCTTGCCAAGCAAGCTCCTAAAACAACTTACTTAAAACAGGAGCCAGACAAAAGCCAATACAAACTGCTTTATTTCTAAACGAGGATGACTATTCCATTCTATGAAGGTTGAAAAGAGGTAGAACTGAAGAATTTCTAAAAACACGACTGATGGCGACACCAGCTCCACAGGAAAATTTTATAGTCACATACTCATGAATGCTTTATTCGACGCATCGAAAGAGACTTGTTCTCATTGTGGAAACGCGTGTTGATGGAACCCTAAGGTTCCGAGATGTAACTTCTTTGTTCACAGATTAGGGCACCTGTTGGTCTTACATACCCAGGGCTAATAAGGCGCTTTTACCATTTCATTCCTGCAATTCATAACTGATAAAACATGGCTTCACCAAGGTATCGTTTAATCATGCGCTCCATAAGTCATGTTGCCACCTGATGCAAAAGTTTCAATGAGCAAGTGTCGCGACTCTTGATGTGCGGTTATGCTTCTCATATGTTAGTATCGGTAGCTGGAGGGGCACTTCGGCGCCTAGAAGCCAGTCGTGCCGTACCTACCACCAACATAATTCCTCCTTTTGACCAGTGGCGTAGCCCAAAGGGGGCGGGGGGTTGGGGGAGTTCAAGCTTTCCCAGAAATTTTTCAATTTTGCTTGCGTATAATACACACGCATATACAAGCGCGCTCACAACATACATAACGTATGGTTGAACCCACCCCCCGAAAAAAATTTCTGGCCACGCCCCTGCTTTTGACAAACGCCATCTAGCCGTAATTCCGCATATGCACCAAATTTCCCACAACTTAAAGAAAATAGCGTTTCGGGACAATGTACACGTTGTGTTCTCGGCGCCTAAGAAACTGTTAAGTTTGTGTAAAAAAAAACTAATCCAACGAAGACGAATAACGACTGCAATAAGAATGACAAAAGAAAGTTTGCTGAGTGCAAATGAGGTGTTGTTTATCGTATTCCGTTATCTTACCGGCGTTTTCCCTTATGAAAATGGTGATGTCCTGTAAGTGTACTGTAAGTTTCCCCGAGGCAACATGAGGACACAAACTGTATGTATCCCAGATGTCGCGATTTGGCCGCTTACTTTCTGTCTCCTCAAAGCGTACGTCCTGTATGTGTCCCATCTGTGACCGTCCTGTATGTATCCGATGTGTAACCGTCCTGTATGTACCCCAACTGTCGCAATTTGGCCGCCGCCTTTATGTCTCCTCAAGTGTCCGTCTTGTATGTGTCCTGCGAGTTGCCTACCTTTATGCAGACCAGACGTTATGCCAGTGCGTTGCCTTTATGATGCCGCATAATGCAGGCTGCTGTAATTGGGAGGTACATGCATATGCATACGAAACTTTGCAAATTATTCATTTATTATCATTTACAGTGTACAGTTTGGTGCATTTTACCGACAATATTCGAACAGGCAATGTACATCCGTCGATGGCTGAAGAGAACTAAGATTAACAGATCAGCCTTAACCTCGTGAAGCTTGAACACATCAGTAGCATTTTAGGAGTCAACTTTTTCAGCATCTTTTTAGGTAACGGAAAGTACATTCATTTCTGCAAAACGCAAAAACAAATATTTTAAGTAAGAAACTCATGACAGTATTTTATGACCAAAAGGCGCTTTCCAAGGCATTATAAACATTACAGCTACTTAGATAAGCTTTGCACACCCAAATCAGCCATCAGATGCACCATATAGAAAGTGTATCAAAGTGACTTCTTGGGCTTTATGGGCCAATTACAAATGTATGCAGCCTTACAGAGTAAAACAACGAACAATCATAACTTCACAACAAACTCAGAATAAATACAGATTAAAATCATTGTATATTGCAATAAATTTGGAATGTGACAAACAAAACGTCAGTGCACTAGCAGAAATGCCTGGTTGGCACCAAACTGCCGTACTTAGCATGCATCATTGGAAGCAAAATACTATAGACCACAACCAGTCGTACACTTCAAGCAACCGTTGACTGCTGAACCGTAGGTCATGGCATCGAACCTCAACAGTGGTAGCCGCATTTTCAATTAAGGAAGAAATGGTTGAGGCCCGTCTGCTTAGATGTGGGTGCATTTTAAGAACCCAATGTGGTCAAAATTTCTGAAGCCCTCCACTATGGCGTCCCTGATAATCATATCGTGGATTTAAGACGTTAAACCCAAGAATTATTATTTTCATCACACTTCACGTGACTAAAGCAAGCTGATTTTTATCTGCTTGCTTTAGTGGCTACGTAGTAGAAAAATGTGTAGTTGCTATGTAGTTCAAAAGACTATGTAGTTTAAAATGTCGTCACCATTCATCCCCCAATCGACAGAGTTAAGTTTCAATATTTCAGAATGCCTTTGGTCAGTTATCATTAACAAAGTTAGACGTGATTAAGCATCACTGTAAAATATCACACATGGTTACATATTAGCAAAGCTAAGTACAGTAGGAAACCACTTAATTGCACTTATGATATGAACTTCCAGAAGACAATGAAATAAGTAAGGTTACAAAAACGTATTCTAATAAAATGTTCAGTGAATATTAAAGTGAAAATAAAATCATTAATATGCTACTGCGTCATAACAACACTGAAAGTTCAATTTTAAAAAATGACTTGATTGCACATAAAACAAATTAAAACATGACATACAAGTCTGGAAAGCAGCTCACTCAGTAGATTAAAAAAACAAGTTCTGTGTCCAGGGGGACACAAAGTCAGACATTAATGCTGTCAGCTGACCAATTAACTAAGAATAAATAATGAAATTTTTAGTGACTGCAGTAGCGGGTATGTTTGCACTTAAAAGTTGGAGGCAGTCGTGTCTCTACTTGGAAAAAATTCTTCAAGCATGTCAGTGCTCTAAGATAACCCGCTGCAAAATTTAATTGCGGTTTGCATGATTACGCATACAAGGCAGTGAGGATCAGCAAAATGTTACTCCCTGGTGTGACGAGCAGTCACTGCTTGCTATCTCAAGCCAGTAGTAAAAGGGTAACCATTATTATGTTTGCCTATGTCTTCGACCCATTCTCAGATTAAAAGCGGCACACCAGGGAGTAGCTTTGTACCAGTGCTCATTGTCCTGCATGTGTAATGATGCAAGCCGGAACTAAACTTTCCAGCAGGATATCTCAGCAGACATGGTAGAATTCTTCCAAGTGAACCTATGTAGAAATGCGACTGGCTCAAACTTTTTAATAAATACATGCCTGCTTGCTGCCGTCACTAATAAGCTCATTATTCAATCTTAACGGCACTGCTCACAGCGATAATTATTGTCTCGCTTTGTGCTTCCCTGTATACATAACTCATCTAGAAAAGTGGCTTTTACGTAACTTACAGTGGTGACTTTTTAAAGAAAAAAGAAAACGCTTAATTTTGAACACCCTGCACATGCGAGCTCCTTGAACGCAGCAATCAGGTGGCTCAGTGAAGTTCCCCTTGCACAGCAAACAGAAGCCGTGTGCGGCTGCTGTACATCAGCAGCCAACTTCTTCATGAGCCAGCATTGATGACAGGCTTGTCCGGACTTCTTTCACACTCACTTTGTACAAGGAGCATGTATAGGCTGCAATTGAAACAAGAAAATAACAATTTAGTGACATGTGTCTGTGAGCAAAGTTGAATTTGTCACACAGTATTTTAAAAAAAACTTATCAGGAACAATGTGTCTTAGATAAGTTTAAAACAAGCAGGATGTACACAAACTAGAGATATTACAAGAAAAATGTTTGATGCATTCTTGGTGAACACAGTTGTAACCTTACGAAAGAATATGCACTTGACACATCGCAGATGTGTAAAAAATATGCTTGAATTGTGTTCCGGCATAGTGGGTTGACATGTGAATTAGTGATACCACGGCACATGCATGCCGGTTTGCACATTTATCAAGTATCCATTGCAGGTAACATATAAAATTAAATTACGCATTTACTTTTGGATACGACTAATGTAGCTTTCTTCAGGCTGCTCACATTGGGACGAGTACACCTATAATGCCAGGAATTGGTTTCACTAAATTACTATTGTATGCTGTTAAATTGTGGTCATTAGTTTCAATGATTCTGGTTGGTTACCAAGGCAATACTCCTCACTTAAGCATCACAGGCTAATGGCCGTATGGAGAAAAATGTGCAAATGCTAAGTTTTACAAGGCACCCATCTTGAACCACATACCATCCTAATAAAGCATGCAAGCCTCTGCAACAATCTCCGGCAACCAGAATCCTGGAAGCTATTGACCGCGATTTAGCAATACACAATAAACATTCGATGAAACTGATTTCTGAAGTTCTATAATTGCTTCAATGCCAACAGCTTGAAGAAACACAGTCTAGATTTGTTGTTCTCAGATAAATACATTGTTTAATTTTACATTTTAACAGCAACACATGCATTATCGACTTATGCATGCGTACCATGAAGTATGTATAACATTATTGCGAGTTTAGGACGATAAATAAAATATTCATTTCTGCACATACCACAGATCCCTTTAACATCCTGCATACCTAGAGAATTTACTATATCCGATATACTGTTAAGCTTGTCATCTATCAGAAAATGTCATCTGAGGTGGTGGTCCAAACTGTTCTATAATGTTCGTACACGTAAGAGTGTTTAGCGAAGTTTCAACACCAAGATTGGGCGAGGCGCATACAATTTTTAATAAACCAGAACAAAATAACGAAAGCCAAACATGGTGGAAACAAGCAGAATAAAAATATGCAGGGGTGCAACAGTCGAAATAGAATTTGGAGCAATTTTTGGAGCAGCAAAATGTTACTTTTGGAGCACTAAAATCCAAATTTGGAGCAGGTTACGAGGAAAAAAAACAACCATTTTTTATCACGAAAGACCAAATTTGGAGCAGTATAAAAACAGCTTACATTAAAAAAAAAAGGATGCACAAACCATTCAACATCACCTAAATCGTGCAGTGTGAACATGAGCACTGCTATTTCAATAAAAGTAGCATTTTGAACCACTCCACTGAACAAACAATGATAAAAGTCCACATCAGCATTTGCCGCACCTGTCATTTCCTTTCACAGACCCTGCGAATTCAAATGTGGATCTGCCAAGCTGGCGACCTTGAACTTTGGGGGATTCGTAGAAAACTGAGAAGTAGGGGGTGGCAAAAAAAAAGACTAGTGCACAGTTTTTTTTAGGGCTGCAGAAATGTCATATACTGCTCCAAATGATTGCCAGTAAGTTTTTTAGGCGTCAGCGACCATACTCAATTTATGCGGCGTAGACACGCATGAGTAACTGAACAAAATGTACTGTGTCCCGTGACTAGTGCTAACAGCCCCTTCCGAATCTTAATACGCTTTTCCGCAGGGTACCGGTGTACTGCGGCGAAGGTGGCTTAAGCAGCGTTCTGCACGGGTTAGAACAAGGCCAGGAAATTTTGGAACACCGCTACAGCTCCCCCCCCCCCCTTTTTTTATTTCACGATGGGGTTAGGTTTAAGGCACAACTTCTCGGCTCGCTTGCAAGGCGTGTTCGACCAGACAAACTAACAACGGCGCGTTCCCGTTGGCCCGGCGACGGCACCGGATATCTATTGCCGGGACGACGCAACTTCAAGACAGAAAAATGTTTCAAGTGCCGTTGCTATGGCAACCAACGTGGTCGCCGGCAACGCCGGTGTCCGCAGCACGTAGAGTTTGTTAGCGCACGGAAAACGCGGCATACGCTTCCAGCTTTAGGTGCTAACATGCCATAGCCGCGTTTGCCGACTAGGAAACTGGATATTTCCCGCGAAGCGTTAGTGGCTACGGCAACGCACTTTCGCCTTGAAGTTGCGTCGTCCCGCCGATAGGTATCCGCTGCGGTCAGCGGACCGATGGGTGCGCGGCGTTATTACTTTATCTGGTCGACCGCGTCTCGCGAATGTCCTGACCTAATGAGTATATATCTTACACGGTGCTTTAGGGTTAGGGTCTGCGCGCGTGGATTGATTGATGAGAAACTGCAGGTAGCCAACGTGGCTTCCATTTCTCGCTGAAATTAGCGCAACTGGAGAAAATTTTGAGGCTGGTCGGGCATTTTGGCGCAGCGTTGCGCAATTTTCGCTAATTTCATGGTTTTGGCGCAGCTCGGCGCAAAAACGGGGAATTGTATCAATTTGGCGCAATTGGCACAGCTGTTGCACCCCTGAATATGTTACGCTTGAACCCGTGGACTGACTTAGTGATCGCATTAGAGCTTGTACAGTTAAGGTACAGCAATTCGGCCACAAATAGACATGAAGGATTCGTTCGAATACATTTCAATTTTAACGAACGGCTCAAAATGCACGGGTGCCTGCCGCATCAGGCAAGCTATGTTGCGGGTGAATTAAAACGTCACTTCGAATTTCACGAAACGGGCTGCATGAACACTTAACCGTAAGTGCAAGCTTCGCGAGCCGTGCCTAAGACGAAGCAACATGCTGCACACGCATCAACTCGAGTATCACGGTAGTTTAAAAAATACCTGCCGGCGCGGATGCATACACATGCACAAGTTTGGCCACCCGCAAGGAAAAAGACGTCTCTGATAGTAGCCGTAGCATATAACGATCCTGTAGCTGTTGAAAAGAGGACGTACAGCATATGAAACTGCCTTAGACACGTTCACTTCTTGAGCGCACAATACGAAAAAGCGCGCTAAAAACATGAACAGGTTCAAGCATACGCGCCTTAGGCACGATCAACGCTTACAGCTAACAAACGCAGTCTTCGCCCCACAATTATTAAACCAAGCTAGTGGTTCATCGCGAGCGGGGCCCCCCTTCCAACACCACTGGCGACAAAGGCTGGCGCCGCCGCCGCCACAACTCTGTTCAAATCCCCCGCCGCATTCCAGCTGCGCATGCACTTTGCTTTACACTCCACACAAAAAGAAGCTCGCCCGCGCTTAACATCGCACAACTTTGCCTTTATCCTGACGAAATGACACACACAGGTTCGCTACGTTAACAAAAGCTCACTTAGCGTCCACATGTTACGAAAAACGTAGTAAACGGTGTTAACAAAGCGCTGACAGCAGCAATGCTGACAGTGGTACGTACCTGGCGAATGTTCCACGATATGAAGCAACAGGTCCTCGCTTGTCCTCGCTTGAGTACAGCGCATCTTCGTAATAAGCAGCACCGGCAGAACACAAAACACGAACACGGAGCGCAAGCACACTTCAAAACATGAGAAAAATCGACTCAAACGAGGCCCTTCGCGAGGCGGCGAGCGGCAACCGACAGGCCCAAACATGACGTGGTTACAGCCGCGCAGACGTACACCGCATTCGCGCATCGCAAATTTATAATCCTAACCAAAAATATTTGTTTATGCTTTCAAATATTATAAAAGATTTATCCGAATATAAATAACGTAAATTGCTGAGGCTTTCAATATTTTGACTTCCGAAAAAAAAAAAAAAAGCAGGTCGGAATTTAGGCGCGCGAAATTTGAAACGTTTGTTGCAGGTAACAGTGAACGCAATTTTGAACAAGTGATCAACAGCGGTAATAATCGCAACAAAACGTTCATGTCTTGTGAATTAAAAATATACAAGTGTTGGTGCAGACGTATAAACGCGCGATTTTAATGTAGTGATTGATGGTCCTTATGTCAAACTAAATAGATATCAAGTACAAATTTTAGGAATCGGGAAGACACTGCGGCCAGCGCGGCCGGTCCGCGGCCGAGAGCTCTAGTGATGGTTTTCACTGTGGCTTTCGTTCGTGTGTGTGTGTGCGTGCGTGCGTGCGTGTGTGTGTGTGTGTGTGTGTGTGTGTGCGTGCGTGCGTGTGTGTGTGTGTGTGTGCGTGCGTGTGTGTGTGTGTGCGTGCGTGCGTGCGTACGTGTGTGTGTGTGCGTGGGTGTGTGTGTGTGTGTGTGTGTGTGCGTGCGTGTGCGTGTGTGTGTGTGCGTGCGTGTGTGTGTGTGTGCGTGTGTGTGTGCGTGCGTGTGTGTGTGTGTGTGTGTGTGTGTGCGTGTGTGCGTGCGTGCGTGCGCGCGCGCGTGTGTGTGTGTGTGTGTGTGTGTGTGTGTGTGTGTGTGTGTGTGTGTGTGTAAGCGTGCGTAGGGCTCCCCTTCAGGCAGGGGCGGAGCCAGAAAGTTCTTTTCGGGGGGGGAGCACCTCCTTGATTTCGGGGAGGGCACCTCCTTGAAATGGTCATTTTTCGCTCCGTATGCCTATGTATATGGCGAAAAAAAATTTGGGGGGGGGGGGGGGGGGCACGGGGCCCGGTGTGCCACCCCCTGGCTACGCCACTGCCTTCAGGGGGGAGGCGAAAGCTCGTCGCAGCGCCCAATAGTCAATGTACGGGGAAGACTTTTGCGCCCCCCCCCCCCCCCCACTTAGGTGACCGGTGGGGGGGGTCTGCCCCCTCGTGCGCACGCTTGTGTGTGTGTGTGTGTGTTATAATGCGAAAATGGAGGGGGGGCTTTGGTACCCCCCAGGCCCCCCCCTCTGGCCAATGGAACTGGTAAAACAAGTTTTTGTACTACCACATGTTACCAACATAGGCGTGCGCGGGGTTCCCCTTCAAGGGGGGCAGGGGGGCGAAGGTTTGGGGCAGACTTTGCGCCCCCCTCTCTTAGGTGTCTAAGGGGGCGGCCGCCCCCTCTGCCCCCCTCGTGCGTACGCCTATGGTTACCAACGTATGAACTCAGGTTCACTTGCAGGTAACATATGGTTCGCTGCCAGGCAACATCCTGCCGTAAACATAAAGTACACATCCTGCAGGTAACAAGAAGGAATCCGTCCATAGGAAGACGAAGGGTTTCGTAAACATAAAGTAAGTGTCCTACAGGTCACACATAAAGGAAGAGGAACCATAAAGGCTGCTTCACACCGGCGACTAGCACCGGTCGCGCGACCACGACTGGTCGCAAACAGTCGCTTCTGTCGCAAAGCGACTGCTTTTGCTCAGTCGCTCGCTGAGCGACTTTTCAGTCGCGCGACTGCAGTCGCAGGACGGTTGGAACCAATCAATGAAGCCCAGAACTGACGTCAGCATTTGTTTGCAACCGGGCTCGTCGCTTTTAAATGCGAATGCATTTCATAGTCGGGCTATGTCAGGCATCCGGCGTTGGCGTTTTGCGGCGTTGACCGCGGAGGAGGAGGAGGAGGATAGGTTGAGGAGGTTTGCGCGCCGGCAGGTGTTAGATGTGAAGCATCTTATGGCGAAGCTTAATCCGGTGGTGGTGGTGTGCGGCGTGACCACCCTTACTGCGCATGCGCAAACCCTTTCAAAAAAAATAAAAAATAAAAAACCTCCTCTCTCCCTCTCTCTCCTCCAGGCATCCCTCCCCGCGGCAACCACACCCTAACTGCGCATGCGTCTCCCTCCTCTCTCCCCTGCTACGCTCCCCCCTCTCTCCTCTAGGCATCCCTGCCCGCGCCGTCCACACTCCCCACTGCGCATGCGCATCCCACCTCTCTCCTCTCCTACGCTCCCCCCCCTCTCTTCTCTAGGCATCTCTGCCCGCAGCGTCCACACTCCCATTGCACATGCGCGCCCCCCCCTCTCTCTCTCTCCTCTCCTACGCTCCCGCTCTCTCCCTCTCTCGCCTCGCGACGCCGACACAGGCAGCGTCTGCTAGCGAGTTTCTTGGTTGAAAAAACCGACTGCTCGTGCTGCACAACCGTTCACTGGCCACCCCGTATATATGGCAATGGATCTTGACCTCCAAGGTGGTGCCGGTGGGAGATTTCTCCTGTGCGTTGTTGAACAATAAAAATTCGCAGCGTGCGCGTTAACTAAAAGCGGAGTGCGGGTCTCTGTGTCCAGTCGGAGTCTTCTGTCTCTCATTGCACATTAGCAGCGATTGGCATGTTCCAGTAGGAAACACCGCTCCCATCGTTGCGTGCTTTACGCATCCCGTTTTAAATGCGAATGCATTTCTTAGTCGGGCTATGTCAGGCATCCGGCGTTGGCGTTGTCCGCGGTGGCCTCGGCAGGTGTTATAATGAGTGGAGAGGAGGAGCGCGCTCTGGTGCGTGAGGGCGCTCGCATCGCGGGAGCTCGGCGGAGCTATATATGGGAAAAAATTTTTAAAAAAGAAAAAAAGAACAAAAGAAAATTAAGAAAAAAATAAAAAAAAATAAAAAAGAAGAAAAGAAAACAGGAAAAAGCAAAAAAAACAGGCGCTGCGCCGTGCTCCCGACCAGGCTGCAGAAATTAGGCACCTTTTTCCTTCTTCGAACCACAACGACCATATATAAATGGAGTGAAGCGCGCGCGAAATGCATTCGCATTTCCTCACGATTCCCTTCGGGGAGATGTGGGTATTTTTTTTCTTTTTTTTTATTGCGCTCCCTTGGCTCACTGATAACGATATCCGGACGTGACTTTCTGGGTTTGCGACTTCCGGTCGCTCGCATGCAGCCTCTGCCGGTGTGAACATCGGTCGCTTTCAGTCGCTTTTTTGGTCGCCAGTCGCAAATGGTCGCGCGACCGGTGCTAGTCGCCAGTGTGAATCCGCCTTAAAGGTCACGTAGGACATTAGTAGGAAACAGCAAGTACATTTCCCGGACATCACCATTTTCATACGGGTTTCCATAGGACAAACAGGAAGGTGGGTGAACGATCGTCGTCGAGAGCACCACTATAAATGTAATAAGACGCCCGCAGATAGTTTTCTGTCAATGGATTGCCAAGAATGTACGCATGTTCTTTTTTTTTTTGACAAACCTGTGATAGTTAGAGAGAGCAACTGCGAAGTGACCCGCTTGATAATGGAAAGTGAAAATCTGGACTATTGACGTAGTTCTTGCATCAGAAAGACTTCCCTAAAGCTATCCGACAAAGAAATCAGTTTCCTTCGTAAACCGTAAATCTTACTTTTTTTTTTGTCTGATTCCGCTCAAGTATTGCTTTTTGCTGTTTATTCGCGTGGTTTTTTTCTGCTTCTTGGATCTTTCGAAGGTCACATGATCATTTGACGTGTATGTGAAGGCACTTTCGTTCGACGCGATCAAGAAATAAACTTTATTGTTTTGAGTATTGCCCATGTATCTAGTGTCCCTTGCTTGTTGTTCTGGTTCTCACCAGCGCTAAGTAACTGCCTTTTGAAAATTGCAAGGAAGGTGATTGACGACCGTGATACGTATTTAAAGGAGGGAGGAGAGGAAAACAGGGCCGCATGAGTGTGCCTTGTCATTGGCGATATTGGTACAAACTCTTGTGATGATTATAGGTCAGGGTTGGCGCTTAAAAGGTTAGGGTGTGGGATCATTCGTAGACGGACGTCTCGCGCGTGCGTCTGTTGGGGCGATTGCGTGGCTTGGTCTTACGGACTCGTGCGATGGGCCGAACGTCGGCGATGCCTCATTCGAAGTGCAGGGTATATGTTATGTTGTCCTGTGGATTGGATTTAGACATCGCAGGGGGTGCAACAGCTGCGCCAGTTGCGCCAAATTGATACAATTGCCCGTTTTTGCGCCGAGCTGCGCCAATATCATGAAAATGGCGGAAATTGCGCCACGCTGCGCCAAAATGCCCGACCAGCCCCAAAATCTTCTCAGCTGCGCCAATTTCAGCGAGAAATGAAGGCCACGTTGGCCACCTGCAGTTTGCGTCATCAAACAATCCACGCGCGCAGACCCTAACCCTAAACCACGGTGTAAAATATATACTCATTAGGTCAGGACACTCGCGAGACGCGGTCGACCAAACAAAGTAATAACGCCGCGCACCCATCAATCCGCTGACCGCAGCGGATACCTATCGGCACGACGACGCAATTTCAAGACAAAAATGCGTTGCCGTAGCCACTAACGCTTCGCGGGAAATATGAATTTCATAGTCTGCAAACGCGGCTGTGGCATGTTAGCAACTAAAGCTGGAAGCGTATGCCGCGTTTTCCGCGCGCGAACCAACTCTACGTGCTGCGGACACCGGTGTTGCCGGCGGCCACGTTGGTTGCCATAGCAACGGGACATAAAACATTTTTCTGTCTTGAAGTTCAATAGAGTTCTTTGTCTGTCTGTCTGTCTTGAAGTTGCGTCGTCCCGGCAATAGATATCCGGTACCGTCGCCGGACCAACGGGCACGCGCCGTTGTTCCTTTATCTGGTGGATCGCGCCTTGCAAGCGAGCCCAGAAGTTGTGCCCTAAACCTAACCCCATCGTGAAACGAAAAAAGGGGTGGGGGAGTGGGGCTGTAGCGGTGTTCGAAAATTTCCTGGCCTTGTTCTAACCCGTGCAGAACGCTGCTTAAGCTACCTTCGCCGCAGTACGCCGGTGCAGTGCGGAAAAGCGTTTCAAGATTTGGAAGGGTCTCTAGCATTAGTCACGGAATACAGCACAGTTTGTGCAGTTACATATGCATGTATACGCCGCATAATTGTGAGTACTAGTACGGTTACTGGCAATCATTTGGAGCAGTATATGACATTTCTGCAGCCCTAAAAAAACTAACAAAACTGTGCGCCAGTTCTTTTTTTTTTCGCCACCACTACCCCTCAGTTTTACGAATCCCCCGAATTTCAAGGTCGCCAGCTGTGCAGATCCACATTTGAATTCGCAGGGTCTGTCAAAGGATTTGCAGGTGCAGCAAATGCTAATGTGGACTTTATCATTGTATGTTCAGTGGGGTGATTCAAAATACTACTTTTAGTGAAATAGCAGTGCTCATGTTCAATCTGCATGATTTAGGTGATGTTAAATGGTTTGTACATCTTTCTTTTTTTAAATGTAAGCCCTTTTTATACTGCTCCAAATTTAGTTTTTCGTGATAAAAAATGGATGTTTTTTTTCCTCGTAACCTGCTCCAAATTTGGATTTTAGTGCTCCAAAAGTAACATTTTGCTGCTCCAAAAATTACTCCATACTTTATTTGGGCTGTTGCACCCTTGTGTCTGGTTATTTAGCGTGTTGCTTAATGCTGCGTTAGGTTCGGCTGGCAAGCTTGTCGTTGCAAAATCATTTAATAATTGTACACTTGTTTGCTTCTCGACGGCATGTCTCTGCCCATTTGTTCCATGAGAGCGGCGCTTATTTTGATCCCACAGTGCCTGCCTTATATGGAGCTCTTGGAGCATCGAACGTCAGTTTCCGCGGTTCAGAGAAACAGTTGTTTGAGCCGGTACGGATTAAGCATAGGGGAATCATGATTGCTAGTGTCATCGGCGTGCTTTTTTGAAGCGAAGAGGTGGGTTGCTCTGTCGTGTTTGAACTCGCCCGCATGATAAAAATTGTGTTTTTCTGTTCACAAGATTTTTTTAGGAACGTCCTTGAGGTGTTGCTTCGAGAGCGATTTGATCTGCCTCAAGGGAGAGCGATGTGTAGAGCTTCATGTATTGCAGGCGAGGCCGAAGCGAGTGAGTGCGTAGCCTCGTAAGTGCTCCGAATTTTTCTGTAAACAGTTTACTCTGGGAGTTGCGGCTTAAGTAGCCATGCGTCCTGGGGCCACGGGTGCCAGTGCTGTCTGGTATTGCGGCTCGGCCCCGGGCGTAGTGACGACCTCAGTTATGTACGGTGGGCACCGTTCACTCGTTAAGCTCCTGTGTGCAGCGAGCGGAGTTAGGTCACCCCGCACTGCTTATGTCTCATCGGAGCTGCCTCTTCTGCGCCTATTCTGGCTGCTCGTTGGATGTCGGTTCTTGTCCAGCGACTCATTAGGCCTAACGCTCTTCGAGGCTGCCTGCCGCACGTGGGACACAACCCTGTGGACCGCGACGTTGAGATGTTGAACTCTCATTCCCACATTCAATTTTGCGATCTATGAATTTAGGAAACCGACATTTGTTCACTTGGACATGGCATCTCAGGCACTGCCGATGTCTGTGTTAGCAGTACCGTACATCATACCACTCGGGCAATGCGCCCGCAGCTCCCTTTCATTTGCGCTTATGCACTGTTCTCTAAGAGCGTTTTCAATGTACGCAGCGGGAGAGATGTAACCCGCGGCTGGTTGTCTTCTGCACATCGTCTTCGTCGCTGGCTAGGCGGATGGTCGAGACAGCTCGAGCAATGAACATGCCTGAAACCCGCGCAGCTGCCTTCGAACCGGCACCCTTACGAGCGCTGCTCGCAACCAGAAGACGTGTCGGTGTGCGAGACGCTTTCTCGCACCGACTTTCACGTGGGCTTTGCGGCTCCAGGACTTAGGCCATGCCGTCGAACCAACGCAGTGGTGCCCACAAGTGGTGGTGTCGCGCTGCGCGGACATCCTTTAGGGACATTTACGCCACATGCGTTGTCTTCTTTCGTAGAGTTTGTGTAGCTGTTTCTTTTAAGTTTATTTTTGTCATGTGTAGGTTAAAGGTGGGGGGCATGTGGGGGGTGCTATCACCCTCTCTAGAGTGTTTTTCGCCTCATGGTATCCGCACGCTGTAGGAATAGGAGTTACCACCACGAAAGATGACGCTGTGTTCAATTGTTGGCGCCAGCAGCGCCGCCAGGGGAGAGTGAGATAATGCGTTGCCGTTGAGGAGGATCTGTTTGGGGTTTGGCAGCGTTCGTGCACGCATGTCTGGCGCGCAGGTCCCTGGGGACGATTACGAGACTCGGTACGACGGACTCGTGTAGTGAGTCGAACGTCGGCGCCACCGCATTCGCAGTAGATTCTATGTGTTATGTTGTTCTGTTTGTGTTGTGGTCTCTCTTTGCTGTACTGGCCTCATGTGTCTAGTTTGCTGATGATGATCTAGTTAGCAAACTAGATCATCATCATGATCAGGCTGATGATAAAGATCATGATCTAGTTTGTTAGTGTGTTACTTGTTATCTGAAAGATATGGCTGGTGAGCGTGCCATTGTAAAAGAAGGCGTTTAATAAGTATACATGTGATTGTTTCTCGAATGTGCGACTGTCTCCGTTTGTTCCATGAGAGCGGCTCTTTTAAACCCATAATCAATGCTAAATTCTTTTCTTAAGACAATGTTGTGTGACAGAAAACGAAACAATGATGCTAAGAAATGTGCCCTTGAAAACTGTCTCAGAAGTTTCTTATTGAAGGAACAGCTCACTCACGAAAGTAAGCAATAAAATATGATGCCATTCGTGGATCCCGTTAACTCTAGCTGTTGGCATGGAATTGCTATGAAACTGGCTGGATATCTTGCTGAATTAGGAGTGTGTTTTAAATGTTTTTATTTGTATAGAAGAACGGCTCGTGACTTGACTTTGTTTATCATGATCTTATTAAAGGAAACAGTTGCCGTTGGTTTTCGTTGGAAGAGAATTCAACTTGCTCGAATTGCTGTAAAACCTTTTCGCTAAAAACAAATATGCCTTCTGTGTTAGAGTAGGCTTCAGAAGTATGGCACAGATACATAAGCCTGCGCACACATCTTTCTATGCGCTTTTGATAATCACGCGTTAGGGCACAACTATTAGAAGCACTCTCGCGGCGCTTCCCATGGTCTTGTAGAGCACCTATTCTACGATTTTTAGAAAAGACTAAATTACTACCAGGAATCACTCAATACATAACAATCATCATTCTTCGGGTTGTTAAGACGTTTATTGGCGACGATGCACAGAGCGACAGCCAAGGCGGGGACCGACTCTCAGCACGAGCTGCTCGTTCTCGTCGAAGAGGGCGACCCACTAGAAGGCGCTGGAGAGGATGACCCACTGTATAGTTCCAAAGCTTCGCTACAATTACCCCGGGTGCGAAAAGGGAGCCGCCTGGCGACCTAACAGCTGGTTACTATGAACGGGTCATGGTAGACCTTGAGGCGCTTCACGTTGACAATGTCGCGCCCTCGACGGCGCATGTCCGAAGATGGTTCGATGGTTTCGATCAGGTAGTTTACAGGGGAAGTGCGTTCGACGACACGGTAGGGGCCTTCGTATTTGGGCAGTAGTTTTGAAGAGAGGCCAGTTGCCGTGGTAGGGATCGAGAGCCATACGAGCGCTCCAGGGAGGAACGTAGGCGCAGAAGTGCTGGTGTCAGCGCGAATGCTCTTCTGCCGCTCTTGATTACGTGTAGTAAAGGTCTTCGCAAGCTCTCGACACTCTTCAGCAAGCCTGGCTGTGTTAGAAATAGGCGCACATTCAGATGGATCCGGCTTGTATGGAAGTATCGTGTCGATGGTGTGCGACGGGTGCCTTCCATATAATAAGAAGAAAGGCGAAAAACTAGTAGTGCTCTGAGGGGCGGTATTATAGGCGTAGGTGACGAATGACAGAATGGCATCCCAATTTGTGTGATCGGCGGCGACGTACATGGAGAGCATGTCGCCGAGCGTACGGTTGAAGCGTTCGGTGAGGCCATTCGTCTGCGGGTGGTAAGCAGCCGTTTTGCGGTGAACAACATTGCACTCTTTGAGAATGGCTTCAACGACTTCGCACAGGAAGACACGGCCTCGATCACTGAGCAGTTCCTGGGGTGGACCGTGGCGCAGCATGAATCGGTGGAGCAGAAAGGAAGCCACATCGCGCGCTGTAGCCGCGGGGAGGGCGGCGGTTTCGGCGTATCGCGTGAGGTGGTCTACAGCGACGATGGCCCAGTGGTTACCAGCTGACGTTAGCGGAAGTGGCCCTTACAAATCGATACCAACGCGCCCAAACGGCCTGTCAGGGCAAGGTAGCTGTTGCAGATCTGCCGGCGACAGGTGCGTTGAAGTTTTGCGGCGCTGACAATCTATGCAGGAGCGAACGAATTTCTTCACGTAGCGGTACATCTCTCGCCAAAAGTACCGTTGGCGAATGCGGTGGTAAGTCTTCGATATTAAAAATTCCAGTAGCCTGCTGGTCTGTGGGAATACGTAATTTGGGCATGTTGGTGCTGGTTTGCTGGTACTGGTCTGCTGGCAACCGGCCTACTGGCAACCGGCCTACTGGCGACCGGCCTACTGGCAACCGGCCTACTGGCGACCGGCCTGCTGGCAACCGGCCTACTGGCAACCGGCTTGCTGGTAACCGGCCTGCTGGTAACCGTCTTGCTGGTAACCGGCTTGCTGGTTACTGGCCTACTGGCATTGGCTAATCTACCTTTTTCATATTCCTGTGCTGTCCTCTGTCATTTTGATGGAGTTTTGTGAGTGGCCGGGACAATCGGTACTGCCAGAGCAAAACCCTCCGAGATCAAGCGTCGTTTTGTGACTTTTCCACGAGGAAAAAGGTGTATGTGCCACGGCGTCGTGAAAGATGCGGATTGGAATGGGCATATCTGCTCAAATGCTTTCTAGCCAGGAAATGGCCGTGAAGGTTAGTTTACTAGCTGCCGGTCAACCTCACACCTCTCTTAATGGTTTCAAGCATCAGCATATTTGTACATATTAAGGAAAATGTTCAGCGATTTAAATATTCAATTCACATTGTGCAATTCTTACATTTTCATGTAAAAAGCGCCATCGTTGTGGCAAATCTGCATGATAGTTTATGATTTTCCAAGTAAAGTAAATAGGTGTTCAACACGAAAAAGAATACAACAATGCTGCATGCTTGTCCACCACTCGAATTGAGTCAAACTGTAGCTGCATGGCCAGGCCCGTAGCCAGAAATTTTTTTTTTCGAGGGGGGGCCCACCTGTTGAAAACCTTGCAAACCCCCTATTTTCATTATTTTTCTTGGTAAAAGACCCCACTCAATCCGAATTTCAAGGGGGGGGGGGGCTAGCCCACCCCCCCTGGCTAAGGGCCTGTGCATGGCAATAAACACGTACTTGAAAAAAGTTACTTGAAAACAACCTCGTTTTTCTGTGTGTTGCTGGTCACGTGAACCGAATTCAGTTTTGATGAATCATATCATTCTGCTAATGTAGTTTTAGGTATGGAACGGTTGCTATTGCCACAAATACAGTGCAACATACGTGTGTAAAAGAGGTTTACCTGGAGCATAAAAGACAAAGAGAATAGCAGAAGAGTATCTTGCACAAGAAAGGCACATTTATTGAGCACCCTTCCTCAGTATGTCACCAAGCCTCTGAGAGAGGTTATCCCGCACAGCCTTTACTCCTTTTGCTGCATCCTCTGCTGGCACAGCACCCACGTAGATATGGTAGAGAGCTGCACGAAATAAGGTGAATCATTAATGCCCTAAAATTTGTGATATCATGTGACCGTGCACTTCATGATAAACATAAAATGAAAGCATTACAGAATAGTTTGCACTCTTAACACAACCGAATAAGCTAATTAGGCCTAAATGCGCTAAATGCAGTCATTTCCTTAACTTGTCAGTCTTCCTGGCTTTTTCTTTTTTTAAAACATGAAACACAAGCAATAATTTAAATCTGAATATTATCTGCTTTAATCCCTAGTTCAGTTATTTGCATGCCAATTGTGTCATCAGCTTACCAAATCCTCAAGTTTCTAAAATGCCATTTATGCCGTACACAACATGTTAAACTGTTCATATATCCACCACTCATAAGAATAAAGAGTACGAATTTGCCATTCGGGAGCTTCAACATACTTTTCATGCATGATCAGAATAGCACCTACCACATCAAGAGCACTTTCCATATGATCTGTGTGAGAGAACTCGACTGAAGTATCTTTCAGGAGCCATGAACAGATTTAATGGAATAAACACAAATGCATATTAGTCATATTGACCAGTTCAGAAGTCAGTCATGGCATAAACCAACTATTTCAATGCTGCTTGTGTACAGAAAAGGTACCATCAAAACAATTCAAGGTTGAGTTATGATGGACTGAAAAAACTTTATGTCCTGCAGTATGCACTTAGCACATAGCGGACCCCTCACAAAAATGCTGTGGCATTTCGGCTAGTGGCACCGGTGGCGTTTTTAGTGCACTCGTGCGGTGCCGCACGTTCGGCTGGGCTGGCAACGACACGAGTGCCCGCCACCGCGCCACCATAGAGATTGATGATGGAGCACGGTACGATCCCATCGTTCCACGCTCGTTAGCAGACGACACGGCAACGTTTTATCAGTGTAGGTGCAATTTACAGCTGGCACAGAGGCAGAACACGGCCGGACAGGAGGGAAAATGTGCGTGAGCTTACATCGTCCGGCCATGTTCGCACAAGGCTACTTTTGCCTGTTGAGATTTCACTGGCTAGCGAGGCAATGCAAAAGTTACAGTAACTCTTGTCGAGTTTGTGCAAAACTCACGCTGCACAACCGCCTGGGCAACAGACGCGCACACACTCGACACGTAGCGTCGCGCAAGCGTCTCTCATTCTCTAGTTTTCCGTCGTTTGTGCTCTTATTCTCAGTACGAATTGGACGCTGGAAGTTGTCTGCTAAATGGTGTCTCTCGCAGCCGGCGCTGCTGTCGCGGATTCAAGTTTGGTGGTTAACACGTTTGTCTGGCCCGTAGCGGAGCGTGGCACTTGGGCAGCGTTTGACTAACTTCCCTTCTACCCCTACGGTGCCAGTGTGCCTCAGCCGACGTCATTAGATGTACCATATTGTTCACTGCACTTTCTTCGAAGGTTTAAGGCTCACAGATGACGAATGTTCAACAATGTGGCATAAAGGAAACTCAACTGCATAAATACTTAGGTGCCTCTATATTTAGGATATAGAGGCACATGGTGGGCTTGACGACGCAACGCGCGAGTGGATGGCGTTGCCGATGGATCAGTCAGCAAGTCTATCAGTGAGGCAATCCATTGATCCTTGCGCTGTTCGGTAGCGAGGGTACGAAGGTCGATGGAAGAAACTGCAAGGTGAGACGCTGAGCTGTGGGCATTGTCGTCGGGCAAGGGAGAGTGCGACAGGGCGTCGGCGTCAGCATGCTGGCGTCCGTTGTGGTACAGCACGCGGATTTCGTAGTCTTGCAGGCGAAGCGCCCAACGGGCGAGACGACCTGATGGATCCTTCAATGACTACAACCAGCACAGTGCGTGATGGTCGGTGACGACATCAAATGGGCGACCATACAAATAAGGTCGGAACTTCGTAAGGGCCCAGATGATTGCCAGGCATTCTTTCTCCGTGACGGTGTAATTGATCTCGACTTTTGTAAGCGTACGGCTGACATACGCCACGACGTATTCCGGGAAGCCTGGTTTGCGCTGCGCAAGGACAGCGCCGAGGCCAACACCACTGGCATCAGTATGCACCTCTGTAGGGGCCGTAGGGTCGTAGTGGCGTAGTATGGGAGGCGAGGTCAACAAACGACGGAGCGTTGCAAAAGCGTCGTCGCACTTTGACGACCACGAATGGAGAGGCCCGTTACTTCCGAGGAACTTCGTCAGCGGCGATGTGATAGTCGCGAAGTTGCGAATGAAGCGCCGAAAGTAGGAACACAGTCCTACGAAACTGCGCAGTTCCTTGACGGACGTCGGCTTGGGGAACTCGGCCACGGCCCGAAGCTTGGCTGGATCGGGGTGAATTCCGTCCTTGGACACGGCGTAGCCGAGTATTGTCAGCTGCCGTGCTGCAAATCGGCACTTCTTTAGATTCAGTTGCAGACCGGCGTCACTCAAGCGCGTCAAAACATGCCGCAGGCGTTGAAGATGCGTGGAGAAGTCCGGAGCGAAAACGACGACATCGTCGAGGTAGCACAGGCACGTGTGCCATTTCAGGTTGCGCAGAACGGTATCCATCATGCGCTCAAAGGTGGCGGGCGCATTCCACAGCCCAAACGGCATGACGTTGAATTCGTACAAGCCGTCGGGCGTGACAAAGGCGGTCTTCGGTCGGGCGTCCTCAGCCATAGGTACTTGCCAGTACCCTGAGCGCAAATCGAGAGATGAAAAGAATTCTGCTCCTTGCAGGCTGTCAATCGCGTCGTCTATTCGCGGTAGTGGATACACGTCCTTACGAGTGATCTTGTTGAGTCGTTGGTAGTCCACAAACAACCGCACAGAACCGTCCTTCTTCGCAACGAGAACGACAGGAGACGCCCAGGGGCTGTTAGAGGGTCGAATAACATCGCGTCGAAGCATGTCGTCGAATTGCTCGTTGATTACACGGCGTTCTGTGGGGGATACGCGATATGGACGTTGCCGCAGTGGTGCTTGGGCGCCTGTGTCGATGCGATGCGTAACGGCGGACGAGCGGCCGAGAGAAGGTTGAGCGACATCGAAAGAAGAGAGAAATTCTTCCAACAGGCCCAGAAGCTGGGAACGCTGGACCGGCGTAAGGTTGTCGGGAATGGAGGAACCAAATACATCAGCGGATGATGAAGCAGACGTAGAAACAGCACTGAGCGTACTGGAACTTGGGCAGTGCGTGTCATAGGGTTCATACATAACTTGTGCGTCTTCGATGGGTTCCACGCCGCCGAGACATTCCCCTCGCACCAACGTAACACTGCACGGCGATGAGTTCATAACAAAAATAGAGGTGCTGCCGTGAGTGACTTGCATGGTCGCGAAAGGAACCAGCAATCCTTTCCTCAGGAAAACACGGTCAGATGGCGAGAGGAGTGCAACGGTGTCGGAAAGATTGGCGCAGTAGACCGACACCGCCGTTGACGAGTTTCCAGGCACTTTGGTGTCGTCTTTTACAAGTACCTTGCTTGCAGCCGATGGACTGTCGGCCGGCGTCAAATCAGCGAATAGTGAGAGCTCTATTTCAGCTGGTGCGCAATGAATGACGGCGTCGTGGCGGAAGAGAAAATCCCATCCTCTAATGACGTCGTGAGAACATGCAGGGAGTATGATCAGTTCGACGGCGTACATCGCGTCCCGAATCACGAGGCGGGCTGTGCACACCGCTGTAGGGTGAATGCTTTGGGCGCTGGCTGTACGGAGGGAGAGCCCGGAAAGTGGCGTCGTCACTTTGCGCAGTAATCGGCTAAGTTTTGCGTCCATGACGGATACGGCGGCGCCAGTATCTACAAGGGCAGATGCGCGAATACCGTCCACAAACACGTCTATCACGTTCGATGGGCTTCTCTGAGGGCTTTCGCAGTTCGACAGCGTCGCAGCCCTTGCCTCGTGGACTGCGACTAGTTTTCGTGGTCGCGTGCGGGCGGACGTGGCCGCATCGGCAACACTGAGCGACGTCGTGGTGACTGTGAACGGCGTGGAGATGGTGCGGGGCGGGACGTCGGTGACATAGGCGGTGATTGGTCATAATAAGGGCGGCTCGATTGGCTGGGAAGGTTGTATGAGACCCGAGGCTGCTGCACGCGACTGCAATAGCGTGCGACGTGACCGGCGCAACCACAGGCAAAGCAGATGGGGCGGTTGTCGGAAGTGCGCCATCGGTTCGCGGGTCCCATCCATGTCGCAGAACGCGATGGGGGGAGGCGGCTGCTGATATGACTGCATGGTGGGCGGCAGTCGTGGCACGTGGATGACGTCGGCGTATGTATGCGGTGCATTGGCGTCGAAGGCCTGGGGTCTGGTGACGGCTTCGGTGTAACTAAGCGGGCCAGCCACAGGAATCGGTGGGGGCGGCCTGGCTACAACTTGTGCGTAGCTGAGTGGCGCAGGTACTGGAGGCGGCTGGTGGTATTCAGGGATGACCTCCGCGATTTCCTGCTGAATCGCTCGGCGGAGGGGAGGCAGCAGTGTAGTTGACGGCTGTCCAACATGTTGCGGCGGAGCGAAAGCCAGTAAAAGAGACCTGGCGGGCAATTTCTTCACGCTCGAACGACTTGATTTCGGCGAGCAAGGTGGTGTGGTCAGAAACGGCCGACAAGCCCGCGAGATCAGCGTCGCGTGACGGTGGTCGACGGGTCATCAAGCGCTGCCGGCGCAGCTCCTCGTAGCTTTGGCACAGCGTAATGACCTCTGCCACAGTGCGAGGGTTCTTGGCCAGGAGCATGGTGAAGGCATCGTCGTCGATGCCTTTGAGAACATGCCTGATCCTGTCAGACTCCGACATGCTCGCGTCCACTTTCTTGCACAAGTCAAGGATGTCCTCGACGTAGCTAGTGAAGGACTCGCCGGACTGCTGTGCTCGTTCACGCAAACGCTGTTCGGCTTGCAGCTTACGAACGGCAGGACGGCCGAACACGTCGACGACGGCGGTCTTAAAAGCGGACCAAGTCGGGAAATCGGATGAGTGGTTGTTGTACCACATGCCGGCCACACCCGCGAGGTAGAAAACCAGGTTGCTGAGTTTTCCTGCCTCGTCCCATTTATTGGGGACGCTCACACGTTCGTAAATGGCGAGCCAGTCCTCAAAGTCGGTGCCATCCGCGCCGGTGAAGACAGGATCGCGGATGGGGGGGGGGCACCGGAACACGGCGTCGGCGCAGGAGGAAGCGTTTGCTGAGCGGCGTCTTGGGGCATGGTAGATGGTACGGCACGGGATCGAAGCTCCAAGGGCATCGAATGCGGGCCGAAGTTGTTTTAAGGGCACAGCACTCTCCACCAAATTGTTAAGACGTTTATTGGCGACGATGCACAGAGCGACAGCCAAGGCAGGGACCGACTCTCAGCACGAGCTGCTCGTTCTCGTCGAAGAGGGCGACCCACTAGAAGGCGCTGGAGAGGATGACCCACTGTATAGTTCCAAAGCTTCGCTACAGGGTAAAAGAACAAGCCTAGCTTGTCTTTATCTAACTATAACTATATTGAAGTTAAGAACAGGTGATCTGGCGATGAACAGGCCCAGTTAGAATACAATTGATGTAGAACAAGCGTTTCTCCTAGCGTTCAGAAAAAAAAAAACGTCTTAAGAGATACCATTAGAAAACAAATAGGAGGAGTAATATTATTTGGGGGGGACGCAATTGCTGTAACTTCAGAGATTATAAAAATCAAAGATGTGAGAGTGAACGTCAAACTTCTGTGGTAGAAACCCGGGTAATTTACTGGCTAATATGTGCTTCAAAAAAGACGTATTTTGAAGAAATGTGAACATAGAAGTTAGTGTATCGCTAGCTACGGTGGTGGCATAAGGTCGTCAGCGTTTCATCCAGTACTCAACAATAACTACGTCGATGAAAAGAGGGCTGAATGCTCAATAGCCGTTCTACCTGGAAGTAATGAGAATTCATGTTTCTTGGTTTGTTCATGCTATGAGCCCTGATGGTTCATTGAAGCGAAAATTAACGTTAGTTAAACCAGAAAGTAGGAGAAAAGAGGCCGCGAATGGCCAAGATTCTTGATCCTATAGGGAAACGCCTACATTGGATTAAGGGACTTCCTCTAAACAGGGTTCAGTATTGGCTAGGCACTGCTGCATTGTACCCGTCTGTGAAAAAGAGTAGTCAATTACTCGACGTTGGCGAATTGTTTTTTTTCACATGCAAGCACTTGACATCTTCCGCTGATCATCAAATGACTGCAGGGGTGCAACAATGCAAGATAAACTTGTGCTTTACTGTTATCAGTGTTAAAACACTTCTGGGCGAGAATCGTCTTGATCCATCCGATGAGAGACTCATCATGTCGCAGTCGTCTCGCCGCCTTTGGCAAAGCATTATTGGTGGAATAAAAGGGAAATGCGGGCTAGTTGGTTTGGCTGCATTATGAAAATTTAGCGCACAAAACACAAAGGCACAACGAGATCCTTGTGAACTCTTGGTTGTGTCTTCGTGTTGTGGGCGAAAAATTTTCATATTGCATTATTGGTGACTCTAGAATACTTGTTTTTTATGTTTTTCTAAGTCTCTAATAACGTTCGTTACTGCCCTGAGAGCACACAGACGAAAAGAGATGCGATAATGTGCAATAATCGCTCAGATTCACGCTCCGATTTACATTTGGCTTAACCTAAACACAATCAGGTTGCTGAGCAATGATATATGACTCCTATTTCTTTGTTTTTTTCTTAGAACCTTGCTGCCACCTCAACACCACTAAGCGTAAGTGAAAACCTATTATCGAATGTTTTTAGATGGGTAAACGCTAGATGCGATTATTTATCAATGTGTTTATTATTTAGATATTTTTCCTCGAGTGAATACCTAGGTTCCTTTTTCACAAACATTACGCACAAGTTTTGAATGGCGTACACATGTCATTGGTGTATTCTGAACTTGCTGAATTTTCGCTAATTTTACAGATAAAGAGTTACGAGATACCCGGTTTGCGGATCCTGGTATGTATTCCTCGTTACCTTGTGTCTCTTCTCCTTTCTTTGTCCCCGTCGTTAGGGCGTGCTCTCCAGTAGCGAAGAAACATACCTGTACATCCTGCGTTAGTTTTCATTCACTAAAGAATAATTTACGCCCATAAACTGCTTTGTACGCACACAATCTGGATGGCTGCGACTATAGGAATATTCCTTATTGGCAGTGCGACAAAGCGTTCACACACGGCACCAGTGCTGAAGAAAAGCTGTATGTACGTTCGCGGAGTTTATGTGCATGAAGCTTCAGAAAAAAAAAGCCAGGAAACGCGTAATTATGCCATTCCCAGAAAAAAGCACTGATTGCCATCAGCATTCCTACTAATAAAAATACCTGCACCACAATATTTCAACCAATCTTTAAGCGCTGAAGCAAATAAACTCGTAGAATGCATCATCGCAGTCTGCTCCTACATGCAAGTGCCCACGAGTAAAAAAAAGAAAAATAGGAAAATAAAGGAATTTTAGTGCAGCTGCAACCTCCTGTGGGCATCTATGAAACACAGTGAGTTGCAGGCAGGATAGGAAACGATATGAAGGCAGGATACAATTATTCCCTGGCTCACTTCGACATGGTATCTGAATAAAGTATCGATTGAATTAAAAAGAATGCAATGTAATGTTCTCTCCTCCATTTCCTTTTTAGCAAAAGAGCCGTACTACTGCTCTAGTAAGTACACCTGGTTTTCTCAATTATAATACATGTGCACCATTGATGTAGTGAGCTCAAACGAGAGATTGTACCTTATTCATTCACCTCTGACGGCTCGACTGCAAAAGCTATACTCATATTTTGTTATTTTATTCTCATCGATAGTATTAATCTTCTCCTTCCCCAAGAGAGCTTTCTGCACTAAACATGCCTTTGAGCTGTCCCAAGAATCGGAAGCATCGCAAGGTTTCTCACGCTCGCAGAGTTTTCCATGGCCTGCAGGACCAGCAGACATTTGACCAAGCAACACTGTCCGAACATGACGTCAGCATGGGACGTCAGAAGTAGCCTAAATCTTTTTTGGCTACATTTCACGTCATGATGGTGTCTCTTCATGACTTTCTCAATGGCGTCATATAGCCACGCGCGTTTCGTATTATACTTTTGCGGTATGTGGTTTACGCCCACAGAGACTGTAAGCAATGCTCAGCGTTAACCGCGCCTCATTTCTAGAAGCTTCGCGATTATTGTAGATCGTTGTGTTAAGATTGCGCGCAAGACGCGAACACGCGAGGTTATTCCAGAGCTTTCGCGACAACCAGTGATAAGGCTGGAATATTCGAAGACACGCGTATAAATGTCAGCGCGCATCACCGCTTGTCAGTTGATCGACGGCCGACGCTCCGTTCGCCGCTATCAGTGCCAGTGCTTATTGCTGTAATCTGACTTTATGTTTACCGGCCACAAGTTTGACCTAATAAACAGTTTCATCTTGAACATACCGACTGCTGCTTGGGTCAACGTCACGACCATGTGATATCTGGTGGAGGTGCTGTTCCTTTATGTTCCGGACGCCCCCGTCAAGCCGTGAATCCAGCCCACGGCGCGGAGAAGACACCGAAGCCCCCGTGCAGCATCGAGCTAGCCGGAGGCTGCAAGGCTTGCAGCCAGAGCATGGACTCATGCCAGAAAACACCAGGCAAACCAAGACTTCGACCTCAACAGCCGCGACGATGACAGCCCCTGTGCCGCCTGCGCCCATCCTGCTCCGGCAGCCGAAGGAGCCGCCAACTTTCCGCGGTTCATAACACGAGGACCCGGAGACCTGGCTTGAAAAATACGACCATGTCGCCGCTTTTAACAACTGGAACAATGAAGACAAGCTACGGCATGTGTACTTCGCCTTCGAAGACGCGGCTAGGACATGGTTAAAAAACCAATAGCGCATCCGGACAACATCGGACGTTTTTCGTACCAGGTTCCTGGCCACATTCACGAGTGTCATCCGCAAGGAGAGGGCCGAGGCTACGCTCCAAACCCGCATCCAGCTCCCAAACGAGAACGTCACATTATTCACGGAAGAAATGACCAAACTCTTCCGCCATGCAGATCGAGCCATGCCCGAAGAAAAGAAAGTTCGCTTCCTCATGCGAGGAGTGAAACAGGAGCTCTTTGCTGGACTTATGCGGAATCCACCAAACAGCGTCGAAGAATTCGTCTCGGAAGCGACGACGATTGAGAAGACGCTAGAAATGCGCACCCGACAGCACAATCGTCGCCTGACTCCATATAGCGCAGCTGTTCAAGCCCTTGGCTCTGAAGATCTGCGCGAAACCATCCGCGCCATCGTGCGAGAGGAGCTCCGGAAGCTCTCTTTTCCACAGCCAGAGGTGACGTCCATTGCTGAGGCAGTACGCGAGGAGATACAGCAGTCACTTGGCGTTGCTCGGTCAGTACAGCCGCAACCACAGGCCATCAGCTACGCTGCTGCGGACCGCCGTCACGCTCCTACGCCGCCCACGTCAAGACGCCACTCCGCCGCAGTTCCGCCGCCAGACACCTCCGCTGCCGCCACCGACGGCATTTTCCTGAAGAAAAACTTCTCGCCACGTCGGGCCGACTCCCTCCTCGTAGTACCTTCAGCGTTACGTCCCGAAGTTCTGGACGCTCTGCATGACGACCCGACGGCTGGACACCTTGGATTTTCCCGTACGCTCGCGAGGATACAACAAAAGTACTACTGGCCTCGCCTCGCTGCCGACGTCACCCACTACGTGAAGACCTGTCGAGATTGTCAACGACGGAAGACACCATCCACTAGGCCAGCCGGTTTTCTGCAACCCATCGAGCCACCTCGCCCACCGTTCCAGCAAATCGGCATGGACTTACCGGGGCCGTTCCCGACGTCAAATTCCGGAAACAAATGGATCGTCGTAGCGACGGACTACCTCACACGCTACGCCGAGACAAGGGCGCTGCCCAAGGGCAGTGCCGCCGAGGCAGCAAAGTTCTTCGTCGAGAACATCGAACTGCGTCATGGCGCCCCGGAGGTCCTCATTACCAACAGCCTTTACAACGGACCTAACGCAGGTGATCCTGAGGTACAGCCAAACAAGTCACCGCCGGACCACCGCCTACCACCCACAGACCAATGGCCTCACCGAGCGTCTAAATAAGACCATCGCCAATATGCTGGCCATGTACGTCGACGTCGAGCACAAGATGTGGGATGCCATCCTTCCGTATGTAACCTTTCCATACAACACGGCTGTACAAGAAACGACGCAGATGACGCCGTATGGATTGGTCTACGGAAGGACCCCGGCAACGACGCTCGACGCCATGTTGCCCAATGTCTCCGACGAGGAAAACGTCGACGTTACCGTGTATCGTCAGCGCGCCGAAGAAGCAAGACAACTAGCCCGTCTGCGCATCCAGAGCCAGCAAAAGACCGACAGCCATCGCTACAACCTTCGACGACGCCACATAGAATACCAACCCGGTGGCCGCGTATTGGTCTGGACGCCAGTTCGCCGACGGGGACAGCGAGAAGCTTCTTCGACGATACTTCGGACCCTACAGGATACTTCGACGTCTCGGCGCACTCGACTACGAGGGTGTCCCTGACGGCATTACGAACTCTCAGCGGCGCCGTGCGCGACCTGAAGTCGTCCATGTCGTGCGCCTGAAGCCGTATTACGCGCGTTAGTGAACATGAGGACTGTAATTTTTGCTTTGTACTTTCGTGCTTGTGCTAATTGTACATTCTTGCTTTATTATTGTTATTTATTGTTGCATGAATCCCCCCCCCCCGTGTTCTGTTTTAAGCATCGGGACGATGCTTTTTCAGAGGGGGCATTACCACGCGCGTTTCGTATTATACTTTTGCTGTATTTGGTTTACGCCCACAGAGACTGTAAGCAATGCTCAGCGCAAACCGCGCCTCATTTCTAGAAGCTTCGCGATTATGGTAGATCGTTGCGTTAAGATTGCGCGCAAGACGCGAACACGCGAGCTTATTCCAGAGCTTTCGCGATAACCAGTGATAAGGGTGGAATATTCGAAGGCACGCGTATAACTGTTGACGCGCATCACCGCTTGTAAGTTGATCGACGGCCGACGCTCCGTTCGCCGCTATCAGTGCCAGTGCTTATTGCTGTAATCTGACTTTCCGTTTACCGGCCACAAGTTCGGCCTAATAAACAGTTTCATCTTGAATATACCGACAGCTGCTTGGGTCAACGTCACGACCACATGACAATATTAAAATGATGCCACGTGGTACTCGGTGCACCGATGGCGTACACATGTTCGCTTGAGTATCCGAGACTGTTAATTAACTTTTGTTACTTCGTTTTAATTCGCTTATAAATCGCGTTCACTACGCTGACGTGAAGCTCTCGTGGTGTATCGTCAGGTCTCTCTAAATCTTGAAAACTTATTGAATAATATAAGGTTTCGCCGTGATTGGTAAGAATATCTTCTGATTGGAGAGACGTGCCCCAATTTTGTATGGCTTGTACGGGCAAATAGTGTCTACGTATTGCTATACGCTTAGTTTTTTTTGCTGCGCTTTGCTAAGCGTGTCTAAATCAAACAAAAACTCATTGCATTTTGACTGAATGGTTTCTTTCAATCGTTCCTTCTCGAATGTGTTCATTTTCTGATTTATCTAATCATTTACATCGTAGAAAACTTTTTAACAGTCGAGCTCTTTAAGCTTGCGGTTCAATACGAAGTTGTAACTGAAACTACCATCATCACGAATGGCCGATACATCATATGGCATCTCGCGTCCCCTGGCACCACGCACAGCTTCTCCTAGGGCATGCAGCCGAATAACTCGGGGGCACGCACTTCATTTCTCCTCTTCATCTTCTGATTTGCTTCTTGAACACGTGCCCCAGGCGCGCGCTATCTTGGTGCTCTGATTTGTTCGGCGTGAGATGAAATAAACCGGAGGGGCATGAGAACGAGTACAAGGAGACAGAAAGAGAGAGAGTTAAAAGAAAGAAATTAAGAGCAAAAGAAACAGAGAAATAGAAGCCCAACCGAAAAAAAGTGATTGAAAAAATAGTTCAAAATGGGAATGAAAAAAGAAATAAAATTGAAGGTCACTTTGTACATTCCAAAGTGTGTTCGGCGAAAGCGTGTGGCCATTCCACTGATTATGCCATGTCTTTTTTCTTTTACACTCTCAGTGGGATAAGACACAAACCGAATGGGTGCGTGTTTTCTTTAATTTTTTACCGCGAATCGCAGCGAGACGCGAGACTCATTTTCCTCCGGCCGCATGCGTTAGTATTTTCTCGCGCTTTGCGCATCGTGTAAACGCCATCCGCGTTCCAGCTCTTAAACTGACGGACCGTTTGTAAATTGGAAAGTGTATTCCGTGAACGCCTGGGTCCATTGAGTCGGCGTCCGTCAGAATGATTGCAAACTCTGGGCACAGCGACGCTACGCAAGCAAAGCGCGAGCGCTATAGAGTCCGACGCGACCGGCGTTCCGTCTGCGCATCCCGGCGGCCACCTGGCTCCGTGCCAGAGCTCTGATGGACGGACGGACAGACGGACAGATGGATGGACGGATGGACGAACAGACATAGAGACAGACAGACAGACAGACAGACTGACTGACAGACAGACAGACAGACAGACGGACGGACGGACGCCGGACGGAGGTCGGACGGACACCGGATAGACACCGGACGGACGTGAGCATGAGACATTAAAGGCTTTCTCCTTAAAGATCACACCATCTCCTGTTAAAGGGAACCATGTGTAGATCCGTAGCAGCGGGCGCTAACGCGTACACTGGCGGCGGCGTTGACGCAGGCGCTCATCGCAGCGTTGCACAGGAGAGAAACCTGGCGGGCGCAAAGCACGCAGTGATGGACCGGTGTTTCCTACTGGAACATCACAATCGCTGCCAATGGGCAATGAGAGACAGAAGACTCGGACTGGACACAGAGACCCTCAGTCCACTTTTAGTTAACGCGCACGCTGTGAATTTTTTATCGTTCCACAACGCACAGGAGAAATCTCCCACCGGCACCACCTTGCAGGTCAAGATCCATTGCCATATAGACGGGGTGGCCAGTGAACGGTTGTGCAGCGCGAGCAGTCGGTTTTTCCAACCAAGAAACTCGCTAGCAGACGCTGCCTGCGTCGGCGTCGCGAGGCGGGAAAGCAGGGAGCGTAGGAGAGGGGATGACGCGCATGCACAGTGGGGGTGTGGACGCCGCGGGCAAAGATGCCTAGAGGAGAGATGGGGGAGCGTAGGAGAGGAGAAAGGGGGAGCGTAGGAGGAAAGAGAGTGAGGGGACGCGCATGCGCAGTGAGGGTGTGGCCTCCGCGGGGAGGGGTGCCTAGAGGAGAGAGAGGTGGAGAGGAGGTTTTTTATTTTTTTTAATGGGTTGGCGCATGCGCAGTGGGGGTGTGGACGGACGTACGCCGGACGGACGGACGGACACCGGATGGACAGACGGACGGAGGGACATCGGACGGACGGATGGACAGACTGACGGACGGACACCGGCGGACACCGGACGGACGGATGGACGGACGGACGGACGGACGGACAGACAAACGGACGGACACCGGACGGACAGACGGATGGACGGACGGAAGGACAGACGGACGGACGGACATCGGACGGACATCGGACGGACGGACACCGGACGGACGTGAGCGCGAGACATTAAAGGCTTTCGCCTTAAAAAAAAGGTCGAAAGAAACGGCTGAAAAGAGATTGATAAAAAAGTTAGTGGTACCGGGAAAGAAAGACAGAAACACTGAATTACATATAGAGAAATAGAAGGAGAGAAATAAAGAAATAAAAAAGGAAGGGAAAGCGAGAAAAAGACACAGAAAAAGCAAGAAAGAGAGAAAAGTAGTAAGAGCGAGAACTCAAGGGAAATAAATAACTAGAAAAAATGGAGACATAAAAAAGACTGAGAAAAACATATAGAAAAAGAAAGAACTACAATAACAACAAAGCAAACAACAAAGATAAACGACGATCGCCGCCCAGCTTCGATGCTGCTCCAGGTTAGGCACTGCTAGTACAAAGCTGCGTTATTTTATTGCAATAGCAATTATATGGACACTCAGCTAGTTTTCGCCGTCGGCGTTGGCGTCGGAGCCATGTCCCGTATATGTATATGTATCTATGTATTTATAAAAGCCACAAAGAAATAATATTCAGGAAAACGTTTCCGACAAGCGGCATCGAACGAGGGACCTCTCGCTCTGCAGCGCGCGACACTAACCGCTGAGCCACGAAAGCGCACGTCCTTCAACGTTCAAACGGCGAGCTATTTATACACAGCGAGTTTTCAGCGTGTTTTCAGCATTATTAGCGAGATGGCGCAAAGGGCGCACTCAGCGGGGCCTTAGCTCGGCGCCCCGCTCGTCGTGACGCCCGCTATCATCTCCCTCGCGCACTTTGCCCGTGGGTGGTAGGCGCCCTTGCGCGCACGCGCTTATCTCGCGGTGGGGGAGAATTGGGCTTTCGCCGGAACAATTGCGTTGTAGTTACCGAGCGCACGAAGGTCACTTCGGTCACGGCAGTCCCCCCGTTTGCAAAAAGAACACGCTTTTCAAACATAGCGAAGTAACAATTAACTGTGACACTTGTCAGTCCGCGCCCGTCTGTACCTGTGAATACGTTTCGTGCGTCGTTTTCGTTTGAGCAGCGTGTTAAGTGTCGAGCTGTGAACGTTGTTAGTTCTCTCTCGTCCTGTGCGTGTCGCTTTCGTGCGTCATCTGTGCGTGAGCAGTGCGCTGCACGTTTCGACCTGCTTGTCATTCGTCGCGTCACATTCCAATTTCTTGCTATCGCATTCATTGCTTCGCCTTGTGGCGACACTGTGACTTTTTCATTTTCGCTCTTTTTTTGCCGCTCTCTGCGTTAGAAGAGTTGCGGAGTAAAAGTGTCATTCGTACAATGGCAGCTGTACCTAGGTTGATTTTAGATAATTAGGGCATGGTCATCTGTTTATTGCGATAGCAATTATATGGACACTCTCGGCTGGTTTTCGCCGTCGGCGTCGCCGCCGCCGTCATGACCCGTATATGTATATGTATCTATATATTTATAAAAGCCACAAAGAAAAATAATTCAGAAAAAATGCTTCCGACGGGCGGCATCGAACGAGGGACCTCTCGCACTGCAGCGCGCGGCGCTAACCACTGAGCCACGAAAGCGCACGTCCTTCAACGTTCAAACGGCGAGCTATTTATATACACCTTTTTAACGTGGGCGCCGCCATATTGCTTAGCGAGCGCCGCCAACCCTCGTCTGGCAAATCTTCTGGCATGTGCGAAGCTCCACGGTTGCATGGTAGGTATACGTGCGGCCGCAGTTTTAGTCGTTTTTTAGTTCTGACGCGGTGAATTTCGATTGAAGTGGTGCAGGTTCTTTAGAGAATAAATCTGTGAGGCGTTTTGAGTAGGTTTAAGCCGTTGAGAGTCAACTGTATGATTATACGGTACCGCGAACGAGTTCCACTTGGTGGATGCATTATATTTACAGCACTGACTTTCTGCTCGAAGAACGCGCAATCTTTTCAGCCCTTTCCTTTCCAGGAAGAGCAGCAAAACTTCGAGGGCACATTTAATTTTTATCTCGCGCTGTAGGTATCGGCTTTTCTAACGCGATTTGTTTACGCCACGCCGTCGGATCGGCTACCGCTCTTACATGAAGCCGTGTGTTGACGTTAAGTGGTTAGTTCCATTTCATGGCACGGACGGCTTTGTTGCTG